>JAPYYZ010000502.1:0-21444 GCA_030522705.1 Eretmocerus eremicus
TGTTATTTCATCAGTTGTCATGGCCGTTGTTGGAAGATCAGATGTTACGCCCATTGTCATGTCCGTCGTTGAATCTGTTGTAGTAATCTCCGTTGCATGCACTAGCGATCAAAATAAAGCATTCACGTCATATTTATGCACATTTACCTACACCGATTTATTCCATACTGAACAATAGTGCACTAAGGCCCAACAAGGAACGAATTTCTCTCCTGAGCCAGCCGATTGTGAAAATTGATCTCGATTGTGTAAGTTTATCAACTTTCATGGACTGAAAGGAATAGATGGAAACCAAGATGGGGCAAATGTAACGGAAACTGACAGATTCCAAAGACGAACAACGAAGCAAGAAATGGGATCGGAACATTTCTCTCACTTCGACATTGAAAATGTCAAGCACCAGGGTGAAATTAGTGGAGAAAACTCACCTGCAACAAAAGCAACGCAGAAAGCCAGAAATACAGAGAGGTACATCTTCGGAATGCAGTGGGTTTCAGGTAAGTTTTGTCTGAACTGAAGCATCGACAATGACTTATATATGAACAGTTACTACATCTTTTGAGTCATTGGAAGATTCTAGAATGATGATAATCACTCCCTCAATATCGCTTCAAGCAAAACGGGAACTGGGTCAACGATGAGCAGATGTTATAACATTCAAGTCATTGGAAGATTCTACAAGGACGATAGTCACTGTGGCGGTGTCATACGCAGGAAATGGAAGTGTAATCGATGATAAGAACTCTCTATGAGTTATCCCGGGCAAAACTTTTTCCAATCGTCGGTCTGTGCAAGCTTGGAAATCTTGTCACATTGACATGTTCATCTAATTAATTTTGATACTCTATCGATATGATCGGGTGTCTACTTATCACTCTCGGGAAGTTTCAATCATGAAACATATGTATGATCGGCCTTTGCCAGTCAAATTATAAAGGTTAGTTTGCCGATTCATCTCAGCTAATTTGTTGGCTCCGACACTTATCGAAATGGATCACTCCACTTCGACATGTGTACCCTCCGAGCCTCGTATGGTTGCGAGGATGCATGGAAAGGATTTTTAATGGAAGATCTTTGTACGAAGGTGAAGTAAGAACGATGTGGAAAAATGTTGATTTTACGCTTGATGTTGGTGCGTTTCGCCATTCCTTGACAGACATGGTTACTCAGGGGGTTTGAGAGATCTATCGAGGTTAGTCCCCGATGCCCTGATCGAAGTAGTCGATTGTCGAAGAACTTGATCCGGCTTATATATGAATCGCAGTCCGAGTTGACCGCTTGCGAGAAAGCTGTTTAACACGCTATTTCCATATGTTTCTGTGAAATATCAAATTAATTTTGACTCTCGATCGATATTGTCGGGTATTCATTTATCACTCTCGGGAAATTCAAGTCATTATATATATATATATATATATATATATATATATATATGATCGGCCTTTGCGAGTCAAATTATATCGGCTAATTTGCCGATTTTTCTCAGCTAATTCGCTGGCTTTGACACGCACAGCGAAACGCATCAACATCGAGCGTAGAATCAAAGTTTTCCCACGTGTCTCTCATCTCTTCGTATGAAGATCATTCGTCTAAACTCCTTTCGATGCACCATCGCAACCATACGAGGCTCGGAGGGTACACATGTCGAAAAGGAGTGATCCATCTCGATATGTATCAGAGCCAGCAAATTAGCTGAGAAAAATCTGCAAATTAGCCGATATAATTTGATTCGCAAAGGCCGATGGTATATATTCCATGATTGACATGTTCAATTTGTGAATTTTCGCCTGGTTAAATTTCCAGTGGATTGATCGAAGCACGAAAATTTTGACAAGTGAACAGCTTCAAATATTGCGAAGGAAGGTAACAACATTGCAAAACCAGACGCTTACAACTATTATGGAGGAATTCAGCGTGGCTCATCTGTAGCGCTTTCTGCCTGCACCTCGTCTTTCTTCCCACGAGTCGTCGCGCATCCCGTTTCCAAGCCAAGACTCGCTAGCTCGTTTGCGGTCGTGTTATCCTGTGCATATGAAAGGAGCAGCGCAGCAGTGGCAGTTCTGCACGTATATACCGTATATACCACGGGGCAGCCTGAGGGCAATTAAAGACCACCCCTCCACCTCCAGTGCCTCATCCAGCCCGTCAGATAGTTATTACGCGGCCGCTCTCGCGCGTAATTATACTCGCGCACTGCTGCTCTCCATCTCCATCTCCATCATCTTGAGAAAACAATCAAAGTATCCAGGGGTATGGTGTACGTGCGCTGAACGATTTCGGAGAAGTAGTGCTCAGGGTATACGCGAGCAATGCGGCTCGTGCCGTCGTTCTATCGCGGAGCTGGCGATAATTAGCACGCGCGAGAAATTAATCATGAGCTGTGTTTGCGCTTTTGCTGCCGTCGAAGCTTCATAATGCATGCTGCAGGCATCTGCAGCACTGTATCTAACGTCTTTGCAAATAGTTCATATTTGGCGGTTCATTTAGCTCTCGTTTTGGGTTCCTGCTGCATTTTAACGACGATCTTCTTTAAAGAATAAAACTGTAAGTGTACCCAACCTGCCCCCTGTACCCAACCCGCTCCCATATGCGAATCTCAAGAACAGGCACCCCCCAACCTTCCCGCGAATTTTTTTCATATTTGTTATGTTAGAAATAGAAAAACTTAGTGTGTTTGACCGATCCAAATCGGATTTTGCTTTTCCTAGCTCGATATAAGTGACTTTTTACGTTTTTCGTAATTGCGCACCTAAGAAATCTTTTTTACTCCAAGAGCTGCTAGAAGTTTTTGGCTCGACCAATGTCAACGTTTCTCGGCGCATTTGATTCCTCTACCCAGAGCGTTCTGAACACTTTTTTCAAAATTACAAATTTCTGATCTGGGCCATTTTTATGAGCAACATACGAAGCCTAGGTCGGCTTCTTAGAGGGTGTATCCAGCCTGCCGCCCCCCCCCCCATATGCTTATCCCAAATATGGGCAATAGTAAGACCTTCCTCAGCACTCAAGTTGTCATCATTACGTCGGTATATGATGAAATAAGCATGTTGGATTGTCAAAAAGCTCAGAACCCGCTCCCTACGGCATTGAAAGCACTTTTTGCTCTTCTTTATGTTATTGCTGTGCAACTCTGTGTAAATAGATGATGGAAGCAGGTTGGGTTCACCCTCTCCAAAACTCTCAAAAAATCACTTTTTTGTAGATTTGGAATTACTTTGCTGCATTTGGTCCAAATCGAACGTACCTTGGCTCATTTGAAAGGTCTTACAAGAAGCTTCAAAATGCGCGAAAATACATTGGAAAATATTGAGATGGGCTAAAGTTATGGACAAAATGACTTAAGGCGGGGCAGGTTGGGTACACTTACCTTATTATGGATAGATACTTATATCATGATCTTCAATAAGGATCTGGAGGACCATCATTTTTGAAATAGCCACCAACACTAAAACGTTGCAGATGGCTACTCAAAATCAATCCCTGACTTCGTCTTACCATCCAGAACAATTTGATTCAGCAGAAGAGCACAATCCTTATGATCGTTTGATGGAATCATGAAGAAAACTACTATATATCTATCACTCCCCCCAGCTTCTTTTTGCAGAGACAAGATCTTTAAAATAAATAGGAATAACAGAAAATGCAATGTCTATTTTGATTTTATATGTTAACAGAATAGACATCTTGATATGCTCACGGTGAAATTCAATTCATGTACATATCTCACTTCACGTTCCTATTCCCGAATCCATTCAGGGCATCTCAAGATCGATACTGAATGTGCGGGTGGCATCACTTTCCAGTCGCAATGCCATCCAGTCGCCTCTGCACCACAGGTTAGAGCATTGACATGTTTTGATTTGCTATCATTTTTACTTTCTGCACCACGTGCCCAGCCGTGTCAAACTTTTTACCTACTGTTTCCGCAGTATTCGCATCTCTACGTCCGTCTGGCTTTTTTGTTTCGTTGATTTTATCGTCGAGCATCCCTCTCTCTTTGTATGAAACCTCGCTACTGGAAAAAATATTTCATCATAAATCATGCATAGACACAAGTGCCCGAGGTTGCTTTCCCGGGTACTCGGAGCATGGAATGAATCCATGTCAGATAAAAGTTCTAGTAATTATGAATAAAATACTTTGCTCATTTCAGCTGCACTCAGAGTCCTGGGCCAGCAATGAGACAAAACATACAGATGGAAAAATAAGTAATTCATGACAAATCTGAGTGGAACTAAGACATGGTTCACAACTTTCATCAATCAACATTGAATATCAGTAGGAATCAAAAGACGTGGTGAAACTATTTAATCCCACCATTTGAAAATATGCTTCTTCCTCCATCCCTTGGTTTAGGTATAATTATTTCGATCATTAAGTGCAGCGAAACATTTGCTCTAATATCAATTCTGATCTCTATTCCAGTTCCAAAACTGCAAAGTCTCCTGATCCTGTTCTCTCCGCTTGGATGTATTTTGATTAGATAAAAAGCTATGAATGAAATTTATGAGTTCAGACATAAGTTACCAGATACAATCTTAAAAAATGTGAACATTTTGATCCGATAATGTCCCTTTATTAGTCAGAAACTTTAGTCATACCATTCAACGTATGGTGGGGAAATCATTAAATGCGATCATGAAGGAACTTGAAAATTCGATCCACGAAACATTGATAGTTAACAATACAAGTCCACCGAGGGTCAGCAATCCACGGTCATTTCGTTTCCAGCTTGCGAACTCCAAACAGTTGGACAAGCTTTTCGTCATTCCGGCAAAGACGTAACGAGATCCCCTCCGAAAAAAGTTGTTTATGCGTCAAAAAAGTCCTGGAGCCGTAAATATAGTAGGCGCCAATCACATTGCTGTGTAGCGTGACATTTTTCCTCTAGAAATCCTTCTCAAAGTGGACCCTAGTCTGGCACGAGATGAGAAGAGACGACGTCAAGTTGCGACGTTGCTATCGCTCGAGATTCTCAGCTCCGAGTCTCTCCACATCCCACACGTCAGGGTGGCAAGCGAGCAAAAAGCTCATCCCACAGCTCGGATATAGCCTACACGTGAGTATCCACGCGGGAGGCGGTATAAGAGCCTGTAGTCATAACTTGGAGCTTGCGAGAGAGTATAAATAAGTTTGCTCGGTGTCGAGGGGGGCGGAAAAAACTGCGCGTCGATGATCGTCGGGACGGCAGTTGTTACTTCGGCGGGGATAACGGGGCCAAAAGTGAAAAAAGCTCTCGATAACATCCCGGGGGCACCGAGAAACCGAGGTGTACATCGATGAAGCGTATGGCGGAGGAGTGTCGGATACTGCTCGCGAGGGGGCCATCGCGCAGCTCGCTCGACCGGGCCGACTCTCATATCGTCCTCCCGCGGGAGAGCCGAGTGTTTTCCACCTGCCCCGCTCGGAAAAGAAGCGAGGGTGGCCCCGTCGAGTATCGCGCCATTGGATCACTTTCGCGAGAGCTTGCGAGGGGAAAAAGCTCGCACCCCGTGACGTGTGTCGTGCAGCTATATCGGGTGCGCGTGCCTCCACGTAGACGTATGAGTATGCACGGGGAGTATTCGACGTCGCGAGGATGTACTGCAAACGCGGGCTAGAGGTGGGCGCGTTGGAGCGAGGCAGTCGCGTGTACCCCTAGGGGGGAACGAGCTACGCGCGCCCTGTACGTCTCTGCGAATAATCGATGAGCTTGCGGCCGTATCCGCGAGCGAGGCTCGAGTTTCGACGCTGCAGCGAGGCTGGGCGAGCGACTGACGCTGCTGTCAGTTACGTGCGAGTTGCGCGCTGCAAACATCCGGATGGGTCTCCTGGATTTTCAGTCCATGTTGGAGGATTCGGGATGGGCGTAGTCTCGGTCCTCACATCATGCGAATGTCAATGTGGGTCAGTCCGAGTAGCTTTGCAGACACATCACCTGAGAGTTATTCGAGAGCTTTAGAGTGAGGATATGTTTCTTGGAAGTAGAGGGTGCCTTCCTTTTGCGATTCTTTATCGTAACTGTTCCGAGTGTAACTCAGAATTGAAAACCAAAACAGCCTGAATTCAGAGTCCAGATCCATCCCATAGAAGTATTCTCTTATCATTCGTTTTCGCAATGGATGTTCCACTCTCCTATCCATGATGCTGTCGTATGATTTTTTACATAAACGTACATGCATCAGACGTGGAAGTGTAAACACGGTATTAAAATCACATTGAAGAAAAAATAGAAACCTGATACCGGAAACGACTTGTATCTGCCAAGATCGTGGCTTCCAGGTCGATCCTCAATGTGACAGACGGGCTTGTGTGTCGAGGGACAATCGTGACGCCGAACTGACTAGCTTGACCTGCGCAAATTGTCCTGGGAGTAGCTGTTTCCAATGGAACGTGTCTTGTCTACGTCGGGATTGTCTTCAGTATTTCTCCAAGGCCTGTTTCATACCCGCTTCCGTTTCCAGGCTTTCAGAGAAACGACGCTAGTAACTACTTTTGCAGAGAAATCGTTATCGTGATTATCCAAGTTTAGATGTAAATTTATCGAATGAATGCCGATCATAGATTACGTCCAACGTCTCTGCTGTGTGATTTATGATCGATTGATCATTGTACGTATGCAGTGCGCAGAGAAAACCCTTGGTACTGATTTATGAGAAAAATTTGATTCTCTTCTATTCCAGAATGTTGAGTGCGGAATCTTGACAATAATACTGACGAAGTTCTAGCTTGAAGCAAATGAGGGCAGTATTTGCATATTTCCGGCACCAAATGCTGCTTCACGCCGAAAAATTGGTAGACGCATAGTGCTTTCTCCTTCATGCACGTCGTACAATGCTAAAACGGAGCCAAAGACATTAGATGAACTGAGCCAAATCAAAGAGAATTCCTTCAAATCATCAATTGGCAATCTCAACTCAGAGCTCCAGCAGTGATAACTGATCAGAAACCACAATATGCTTCATGTCTCAATGTTTGTTTATCTCGTAATCAGTTTAGATATTGGGATCCAACCTCCGGAAGTGGAGTTTCCCCTCGTGCCGCGCTGCTCGCCACCCAACTCTCCAAGATGGCGTCAATCGGATTGGAGAAGTGTAGGTCGGCGGCGGCGCGCGGGGGAAACTTCCCTGCCGGAGGTTGGATCCTAGTGCTCGAACTTTTACTCAGCACACATATCAAGATGTTCTTGTACACTTTCACTGTTCTGTAAATTTTGTTCGCCCAAAGGTGAATATTTTAGGCGGTACAACTGACCATCCATGCATTATGCTTAATGACGCGCTCACCAATGCCATCGGCAAAATTATACATCCATTCGATTAATCATCACCGTGCTGCATAAGAGCTCTGCGGGCTCTCTCATCCACTCGACGCACCGAAGCCAGAGCAACGACAAACGAGAGCTAAACAGCTCTACTGCTCGCTGCAGAACAAACACGAGCTAGGATCTCGTGTATCCATGAAGACTTCCGTACACTGATATATTCTCTCTTGAAGCTGTGCGAAGCGTAGGAGGACTAGAGAAAATTTGGGCTGCAGCTAGCTGTACAGCTCGTTGTCGTCGCTCTGTCATCATCCACGTCACGAATGTTGATGGAGAGTTAATTACAATCTAGCTCACTCGACGTCACACGCGCTCGCGCGCGATACCTACGTACGTACATACATCCAAAAGACGAGCGTAACAATTCTGTCTCGTCATACGCCAGAAACGGATGCAAGCTCGAATTGCAAACACTTGTCGCTTGTTTGCCGGTCCATCAGGGAAATTGAACCTTGTCTCGAGTCGAGGACTATGGCTTTGATGGGGAAATTGGACACTGAGTGTTTATCCATACTCGGTACATGAAATGGTCCTCTGCCAACGAATCACGATACTTGGCTCGGATAACATCTTCAAATACGAATAATCAGAGACTCTTGTAGAGGAAAATGACAATGCTGCAGATGCAGAATCCAAAGATACTGGAAGGATTCGGAATACAGATTAAGAAATCTTTAATAATTGAGATGATCCAAGTTTTCAATGCCACGGATGCTTGAAGGTCAAGATCTATTCTACTGGACTCAAATGTTATCCTCACAGTTGCTGTGCTGACTATAGAATGAATTTTGTTATTCAGGTCTCTACTCGGTAACCTCATACGAGTGTTGTTTTGACTCGGCGGTACGACCATCAACATATTTTGGAAAGTCACGAGCAAGCCGCGGGGCAAAGGCTCAACCTCGCACCCTAGCACAATATCAAACAGCGAGTTCGTGAAAATTGTTTGCCCTTGGGGCGGCCCATGCGAGCTTTACCTTGCAGTTGGGCTGGTTGACTTCTTGCGGTCACAAGGAGTGAGCTTTGAGCTTGCACAACATAAGCTCGCCGCGGAAATTCAGTACCGCTCTGGCTTATGGAATATTCGGAGGTCCGGAGGGCTTCTCGCCCCTTCCGTCATATAACGGGTACCGAGCAGCTTTTGTGAGCACAGCCAAAGTGGACTTTCAGAGCACGAGCCCGGGGCGTCTAGCACAAAGTCCACGACGCTCATCTTGTCGTCCACGTCGTCGTGGCCTTCGATCCGGCAGAGACTTTTCGACGTTGGCCGAGCAGCGCTGATGCGGTTTCCTCCCCCTCGCTCACGCTCTGCTCGTTTTTGTGTCCCTGCAGCCACGAGCGAGCCGGCACGGCCCGGACAAAAGGCCGAGCCTCGCATCCTCCGAGACGATCCTCGTCGCTCGAATTTGTCTCGGCACGTCGCTTGAATTATTCAACCACTCTTATCGTCGCACACACTGTCAACAGCTCAAATAAGCCTTTTCCTCCCTTGAGATGACCAGCAACCACCCCACACCATACATACACACCGTATATATACCCTGTTTTATCTCCAATTCACCACATTTGGATAGCTGGAGATCCCCGAGATATCGAGTCTTCCAAATTGATGCTCATTCCGGAAACTGTTCTGACGCTAGTTATTTTGCGGGCGTTTGACAATGTCTGTCTCGTGACGGGAGAGACATTTTCCAAGAACCTTCATAGCCTGCGCCTCAGACTTGTTTACTTTACTATATTATAGATGCAAGAAGTGCAGTCTTGGAGAAACATTCGGTGGGGAGAGAGAGAGAGAGGAAGTCGTGTCACTGCGAAGAGAAAGTAGGGAGAGACGTGTGGATCTATAATTATTTTAATAGCCCTCAAAGTGATCGACGTCGTGTCATTATCGTGAATGGCTTCTTTCCTCGTCGTGACTCTCGGTATAGTGGCCTACAAAGACATTTCCGACCAGTGTGATGTGCCACACGTCTCTCTTGAGAGGCGCCGACAGTAACTTCCAATAAGATCCTGAGTTGTGAACACGGACTCTACACTACGTAATTGTATACTGTTGAAACCAGAACTAAATGATACGTTCCGTAACGGACTCTATACCAATATGATGCATGGATAAAACTGTGATCTTATCAAAATAATGATTCAGATTTACGTAATGATACGACAATGTAGTGGGTTGGATGCCATTTGACTAGCGTGAGAACAACTTTGGAGACAACAGATAGGGAGGAAGGTTAGGGACCCAGAATTTCAGGTGCTGTACTTATATTATACTAGCAAAACAAAAAATTTTATAGTCACAACCAAATCAACTGAAAAGCCATTACATAATTATTACTGAACTTTAGTCCCGACTCTAGTCCCTGCATAACTAAGGCAGTACTATTGCGTGTCGACGAACACTTGCTGTGCGGATGAGTGGAAGGGATGTTCCGGGACCTAGATCGAATTTTATGAGAGTGATGAGTATTTTTGATTCTTGAGATTTCAATACTATTATGTTGTGATGGAGAAAGACACTTTTTGAAAAGCTTCAGAATTTTCTATTCACAAGATTCAGGAAATACTAGCATTCGCGTCAGTACCGACCGAAGATGTTGGCTCCAAGACCTTTCTTGGAAATTGATTGTTTTATCACTCAACCATGAGCCAATATTTATCGCGATTTTGCTAGAAGTTACATATAAGATAAGAATAGTTCGCCGTATATGGAGTATGGCGATACCTTGAACAAGTGAAAGACAGAGTTCTCAGTAAATCGATAGAGGCCCAAGGCATTCGACTGACTGGACATATTTTCGAGAAAGGAGAGACTCACCCTAGCCTAGTTGAAATCAGGTAGATGAAGCAATTTTATTTAAGGTCAAGTGGTCCAAAGAGAATATTATTCAGTGATTAGGTCAGATTTTAGCATAAGCCGATCGCAATGGGTCTTAGTCAGTCCAGTCCCTGACTAGCCTTCCCTGGCCCTTACTAAGTTACCTTGGATCTCATTTTAGGTTGATCCAAACGCCTCAGAAAGGTTTTGTTAATGCGAATGTCTCGATTCTTGCCATCATGTGGAACTGAGTCAAAGATGACCCTTTCTAGAGTCTCAGTAACCATGCATTGAGAATATTATTAGCTGGAGAGATTGGCGAGTTGAACCTCGAGCTGCTGTCCCTGTACAACAACTCACAACAAATTTCCCATCGCTGCCCCTGCTATTATAGTCTCATCCTCTCTTTCCCAGATCTCATTGAAAAATTCCATGTCTCGGCCAATAAAGGAACGAGCGAGAGGGAGAAATACATTCTTCCGCTGGCCTATATACAACCCCTTGTGTCCGGTGGGGTCGCGCAAGTCGCGTGTACAAAGGGAAGGTCACGCTGGAAACACGTAGTCTCCGTTCCATGTCAACAGCCAGTGAATGAGTCGTCAGAGGCTATCACAGCATGCGTGACTATCCACTCTGAAAAGTGTCGTCCTCAGCCTACGTCCTCGCAAAGCTGTATACCGCTCAATAAGTCGCACGTTGCGCTCCATCGAGCTTCCACAACACTCGCAGGGCAGCCCAATCGAGGGCCAGTCCAGAAAGAGGAGGAAACGTGGGCGCGTGCGTTCTCGGCATTCGGGCGCCGCTTCCGCCCTTTACAAACGATCTGCTCGTTGTTTCTCCAACTGTCGCCGCCCGTCCACGACGATCCGTCAAACGGCAAGTGGAGCGACCCTTTGCGCCGTCCAACGTCCCCAACTCTCTAAAGACTGTCTGCTTGTTTACCCTGTCTCGCGCAAGAGTGAGAGCGGACGGGAGCTGAAATAAAAAAGCCAGAGCAATGAGAGAGAGAGAGGAGAGAGAGCTAGCCTGACGAGCCGAGTGTAGTGCAGTTCGAGACGAGCGTGTGTAGCTTACAAGAGGTACGCGGAAGAGACGACGAGCTGACGAGCTGTCCGCTGGAGCGAGCTGAGTGACTCGAGATCGCTGATGAGTGCGAAATCCGCGCCGAGCCAAGAGCTGCGCCGCAAGCTCTGCGGCTCTATGCTGCTACCGGTATACGCTGGCTCTCTGATGGGCATTTTCACCGCGGGGACTCGTCGAGCCGAGCACGCGTTGCTATCCCACAGAAATGCGAAAAATTTACAGGCACTTCCGCGTTGTCAGGGCCTTTCAGTTTTAAAAGATGTTCAACTTGCTGCCAGCGCATTTTTTAGAGCTTGAGATGGAGGAGATGGTTCTGAGGATCTTGCGAAATTGATTGGACATGACGTTAACTAGAACTGCTGGATTCTTATTGTAATCCTTACTTGCTTTGATTACTCTTGAGCTATCAACTCGTTTTCTGTGTTTTCTTCGCTGCTGGATGACGAAAGAGTTACAACTCCTCAAATGAAGCATGAATGAATGAACCAAGCTCTCGTCATTCGTTCTTCATCGATCCTATCTGTACCGCATCGTTAGAGAGCTTGCGTGAGAATTTTGCCAAGTTATATTGTGAGCAGGTGACGAATACCAACATGTCGTTGGGCAATTCGTTGTCAGACGCAAAACGCACTCGCAGCCTGATGCGACAGCATGAGGGTTCAATTTTTTTGCACGACTGGCTCGATTTCATAGTTTGCGGGTCTCTCATTCTGCTAGGAGTGCAAATAGATACGCGCGAATGAATTATCCTCCACAATCACCAGATATATCCTTCATACCTTGCGCGTAGCGTGTGACATATCGTGTGCACAAAGTGTGAGAGATCATGTAGAGCTTGTAGATGTCTTATCAGAAAGCGGACTCGATGTTCGTCATGAAAAAGCTCGAAACGGGGCCAGAGAATGATGGAGAACCGAAGAAATGCTGACATATCTCTAGAGGATCTGACATAGAAGTATTTCACTATCACGAGCGTCATGCGGGTTGGCATGACAAGTAGTAACGACACTACACTGTCTAAGTAATATCGCATTCTTGAATAGAAAGTCGCACACTGTGCGAATTTTTTGAAGCTACTAGCATTCGCAAAGAGTTTATCTATGTGGTAGGACTAAATGTTCCACGATGGTGGAGCAACTAGTCCATTCACTAGTCAATAACTTTATCCCAATTTCCATCCCTATAGGTAATACTGATCTAGTAAACTGACGGTGATAAAGGCCTCGATACGAAGTCGACCACGCTTTTTCTTTCCACGGTCCTATTGCGATTTCAATTGATCCTTTATCAGTAGAACTGTATACGGGCTAAGGTTTGAAGTGGGTCAACTCACTCCGATACTCGATGGATCCTGTTATTCAGTTTTCATAAAATTGACACCTTTTCCAGCGCGCTGCAACAACTTACAGACTCAGCGCACCGACTGAGAAACTATACTGACATCTTCTTCTCAAAATCCAAAGTCTCAAATACCACACATACGAGCGTCTCATCGACAACTGTCTCAATGGTCATGGTCGTCTTATGCTTGCAGGAAAACACAATTTTCCAAAACTCTGATAGACGTATCATCGAAGCGACGAGAAGTAATGGTGTATCGATCACTGCAATCATCTCTCCAGAGCGTCCGTTAACAACTGCGGAGCTCGTCCCTCGAAATCCCTCGCATGCTGTGCCAGAATGCATTCGAGAGTTCGGCCTGCAGCTTGCAGTTTTCGTAACACGAATCGCACCGTATCCCTTGTGCTTCGCGATACGCCAAAGGTGAAACGGGTGAATCCCGGACATCGCAAAAAAGTGAGGGTAATTGTGGAAACTTCTTCTCCCTGTCGCAGAATGGTTTTGAGAAAATGCAAACATACGCCTTTTCATGTTCCTCATCATCCTATCTGAGACAGATTTTGTCAATTATGTACTCGTGTACAAAAAGAGTATTGAAATATGACTCTGGGAAAAATGCTCAGCTCCGCCATTTTATGCAGAATTCGTGAAGAAATTCTCATTCAGATACATGGCTAACTAACGTGGTAAAGAAAAATGGAGCATGCATATTATGTAGCAATAATTTTTCTGAGAGTTTGAACATTTGTTAACATCGTTCTATTGAAAAACTGTTGAGAACACCAATTTTTCATGCATAAATAATGTGTTCCGAATTCCCAACGGTATTTTCATTTTTCTCGGGTTCTTGGGTATCCCTGAAAAAACACTGCTGCTGTTCTGCATTGCCCGGCATGCCCTGGCAAAGGGGACAGTTTCCGAACGGTTGTTATCAACTGTTCCTCAACATGCTAAGTGTTATGATCACATTCTAGAGTCCTCAAGAGCTCAAAGGATATCAAATATCCTAATTGGAAGTGCCCATCTGTGTCTAGTATTGAGGAAATTCAAAACTCGTATCCTAACCTCAATATTTGACGTCAAACCTGTGGGTGGCAAACAAATAGTGACATTCCTGTTTATAATAATAAATTCATTAATGAATGATGTTAAGTGGGGATGAGTATTTTTCTAACTTCCTCAAGCTCAAATGTTCAAATTGAATCATTGACAAGACTGAAATGAGCTCCTGAAGCCAAAATAGCTCCTCCAGGGAGCTCTTTGGATCAGCAATTGGAAGTCATCCAAACACTCTCAAACCCGCTCGCGGCTGTTTGCACTCGCCTCGCCGTGGCTCCTCCAGGACGACGACGTCGACGACCGGATGGCCACACTGACCTCCAGAGCGGCCGCGGGCCATGCGACAGTCGTAGTCGCGCGCGACGAGCTTGCACAGCGCCGTCCAATACGCTTTGCTCTCTCGGGTCTCCAAAAGAAAGCTAAGCACGTGGGCGCGCTCGGGGCTCCTTTTGCCATGTAAATGCGCGCGATTTGCATGCGGCAGCCCCGGCTACTCTCATTGTGTACGCCTCGTGTCTCTCTCCTATACACGAGCGAAATTCAAAGCAGCTCCGCGGCTCATCGACCTTATATATACGCGAGCGCGAGTATAAACGGCGGCGGCGGCGGCGGCGCTGACAAATGTCGCGGCGACTCTGGCAAAGGAGGAGACCGCTTGTCGCGCGGACTAATCGTCGCGAGCGCAAGCGCATTTGTCAATCGTCGCGCGGGCCGGAGGCAAAAGCTCGAGGCGACTCCGCGGTGTACATGGGAAAACGAGGGAAGGATAAAAATTGAAGTCGCCGGAACGTGAGAGCTGCTAAACGAAACTTGTCAGCGACAAATTTTTTGCCGCAGCGAGGTACGCGCTGTACTCCCACGCGCCGCTCTCTTTGCGGGTGCTAATGGCGCGGAGAAGCAGAATGTCGGCCCTTTGCCGTGGCTCTTCTACCAGAGCGACGTGGGTTCTGGATTTGCAGCTGCGATCATCGACCAGATGCTTTCTCTGCAACACCTGCGCGCTAGGCTAGGATAAGTGCACTGTGACATACAGGATCGGAGGTTTCGCGTCACATGGCCGGCTTTGATTCCGAATGGTCCACTCGACAGTCTACTCTGCTGTTTCGAGGAAGAGTATGCCTCTGAATGTAATGGCGCGGGGAGCTCCAGGTTTCCAGGCCATGGATCTGACCAGAACTTTGAGAATCGCCTTGTTCTGTCGAGTAATGAAAATATCCCGAAGGGTTTAATTCTTAGTCACCAACGTCGCAGACTTTTGACACACTCCAAACTTCTTTCGCGCTTGATAACCCTAGTAGGAATGCTGTCACATCTTGGCGAAAAATGAATCATTTCTTGGCCTAATTCATGGCCACAGGCCACAAATTGGCTAATTTTTGTTTCATTTTTAGCGAACATGTGACGGCGTTTCTAACAGGGAAGCTGAAAGTTTATTCTCGCGACTTGGAACCTCCATGTAAATTTGTATTTTGGCTTTCTCTTACACATGAAACAATCCCACAATTTTTAAACAAGTCTTGTTCGAAATATTGCCGAATTAGGTACCCGAAATTGTTCGAAATATTGCCGAATTAGGTACCCGAAATCTATCACTGGAAGAAAATCAAAGTGTTCACTTTGGATGATATCCCTACAAATTTAGCTTCAACGACTCATTTCCATTTATCACAATAGAATCGTTTTGGAAGTGATCGCTCCAACATTTGATACAGTTGTTTCGAAAATTGTAAAATTACTCATCAGCCTAACCTCTGAAAGTGACCTCATGGGAGAATTTTTCAGAGCATCATGTGTATACCAAACTTAACTCTGAGCATGCATACTGATTTTCAAATAGTTGAAGGGTTGATCTCATCGGCCTTTTATCCCAAGTTGAATATATGGACATTAGCATTGCTAGTGTGTCTTCATATGAATTTCTAACACGGGCCTATTTGAGAAATGCTATAATGTTCATGGCTGTTATCTTGAAACAGAAAGCCCATGAGACTAAATCCTTTGAGATACCTCGATTTTCTACCAAAACAAGCTGATTGACAAAGTTTTGACCAGATCTATGACCCGTGTAATGTATGCGGAATGTAAGCGAGCATCGAATACTGGGAGGCTGATTCGGCAGGTGTATGAAGATGAAGCAGCGAGTGTATGAAGCAAGCAATGCGCAGCTTTGATGAAATGTAGTTACGGCGAGAATTTGGACGGGTAACGACCGGTGGCCAGTGCGATCACGGCTCCGTGCCAATTGTCATTCAGGAACTGATGAAGCTTAGGTTGTTATAAATTATCTACTGCTTCAATGAGCATCTCTGCATCAGCAATTTTTACATCAAACATCACAACCCGCAACGTTGGTGTTCCCCTTGTAAGTGTACACTGAATATGCCAAAAGTAGTGCGACATGAAAACAATGCATCGATTCAGACCGACGGAGATTTATACATATTTAGAGGGACGCTGACATCTCCAATAAGGCCACGATACTCATTGTTCCTCTAAATTGAGAAATGCCCAAAGACAGATGGGCTGCAACAGAAAAATCCACTGTGGTCCGCAAGGACGGAAACGATAAACGGCAAACCTTACATTTGAGAATCCTCCACGTTGACTGCTGCTGTTGCGAATAAGAATCGTGAGAATCGTGAAAACGAGTGAATTTATGCGACGCTCTTACAAGACAACGAAAAGAATGAGATCCGTTATTTCATTCGCCGAATCAAATTGATGTTGCTGTTATTTAGGATTCGCGAATCGAGTTCTCACAGGAGCTATTACTCGGCTACGTCACGTACCGCTCGTCTTACCAAACATTAGTCTCCACCTCGGCCTCCACGACGGCACTCTCCATCATGCGAGTTTTGAGAGCACGACTACCGCGACAAATCGTGGCACCGCTCGCGAGTCCCGCTAATATCTTAGTGAGTGCGAGGCTCTCATAATGGAGTGCAATTTCCCCTCACTCTCGGATTCTGTGTATAAACTACGCGACCTAGCAACTTTTTAATTTCTAGGTGTTGAAGGAAAATGACACGATTATCAATGGTTGAGAGGAGTTACGAACGTTGAGCAAATACAGTGGGATGCCAGTATTGGACGTCTTGAATAAATAGCGCCGTGACTAGTCGCGCAGAGTCACTTTCGCCTGTATGTTAGACACGCGGAGAGCGGCGGAGCTTTCTTTGGCGCGCGGGTGGCGAGAAATTGAGAGACGCCTTGACGCGACGATTTTTCACCTCTCGGGCGCTCGTTTGCCACGATGCTGGTACCAGTCGTGCAGCCTCTTCGTGGCATAAATAAAGCACCTCATGCCTCGAGAGCGAGCCGTATCTCCGAGCAGCGCTCCACTTTTCTGCGACTCGACGACACATGGAGCTCCGTTTCTCGCTCTTCTAATATTGGACTCGCGAGATTGCGCGGTCCGAGCCACACATGACACTCGGTGTCGAGAAAAATAGAGGCTCCAGAGCGTTCAACTATTTTGCTGGGAACCCTGCGGCCCGAGCTTTTTTCAAACTGCCCCAGCCCGTCGCTCTTTTTTGTCAAATCGTTCTTCGTGACTGGGAATTTTCGACCGCGAGTCGCGTCGTCGTGTGTGTTTGTTCTGGCGCGCGGCTGTCGTCGGTTTGGTTGCAGAGCGAGTCGCGCGTGTCACGCGACAATTTGACGATAGCCGATGGGCCAGAGAATTTTCTAGCATTCTCGTTCGCGCTCTATTTTTAGAACTAGCACGCCAATCGTCGCATGCCACATAATTCTACGCGACGCCATGCAACGAAGGTACTCGTCCAAGGCTTACGAATCATAAATTCGCGCAAGATTCCCAGAGCCGTGTGAGGGTAACGGAGACAATTCATCTGCACGAGCTGAGAAATATCCTGTTGGAGAGAACTGCGGGGAGGCGGCGCATCATATCGAGCCTAAAATGCATATAAAAACAGCGTAGCGAGCTACAGATGCGAAACATCAAGGCTGAGCTCTGCGCTGCGGAGGAATTTATAACCAAACTGTTGCTGTTGCTGCAGTCGACAGCAGCCACCACACGCAGAGTTCAAAAATACACGAGGGAGGAGCGCTATGCACTTGGGCTGCCGAGATCCCGCTTCCGTTGGCATTGGCGCACCTCTCACATCCATAGAGATATTCCGGCAGCCCACGTACTCAAAAACCCCGCCCTCGCGCTCGATGCACTCGCGACCTGAGCTGCGTGCAAGATTTTGGGCACGACTGCACTTGCTCGGATCCAGGAGTTCGACACCGATCCAGGACTGAATTGTAATCTCACCACCGCCAATCGTCGCACGGTCCCAAAATAATATCCAGGAGTCACCGCTCAGTCGATCGGAGTTGGTAGAAGGGCCGAAGAGCGATCGAGAGATCGTTTGCCAGCTGCTGGGAGATCTTGATGAGTTACTTCGGCTGCATCCGGTGCTCGCGTAATAATCTGGGCGGAGGCAGGCAGCCGCGAATTTGTTGGTGCGTGACTGCAGCAGAGTTGCGCCGGTCCTTGAAATTATTCATAGCCGCGGAAATAAAGTTAATTACTCGCTGCTCGAGCAGGGCTGGAAGCCAGAGTCACGCGTCAAAGCTACCGGGCGCGTTCAAATTTAGCGCGCAGTTCGTCATCCCGAAAGAGAGAGGTGAATGAATTATTTTTGAGCGGCTTCGAGGAGCGCCTACTCGCTGGAGCTGCGCTTCGCATAGCAATAATGCATGCACGGCACGAGCTGCACTCGCGCGCTCGAATAATTTTTCGCGATATTGCTCTCTCTCTCGAAGAAGAAGAAGAAGAGAGAGAGAGAGAGAGAGGGGGGGGGGGGAGCATACCTGCACGCGGAGCAGCCAACTCTCCCAGTGGCGCGCCGCGACGCCACTCGCTCCAATATAGATTTTCGAGCAAGTCCTTTTTAATTAACTGCCCTCTCACACGCAACAACCTCTCTGCCTCTCTTCGAGGGAGTCTGAACGAGCTGGTATGCGAAATGCAGTCGTCTGCATGAAAATTTTCGGCTGCAGATGAGAGCGCACAGCCTCGGACCGAGCAGCATGAACCACTTCTGAATTTCTAAATCTGCAAGCGGTAACGCGGACAAATGCGATGAGACATGCGTGTGTGGATGGTTAGAGAGCAGTACAAGGATGAAGTGAAAAGAGATAATAAGTTGACTATCATACCTATGAGAAGCCCATGTGGGATGGAAGGAAAGGATGGGGAGAACAGTTTCTGAGACATTGAGTGTAATAGCTGGGAAATATTCCCGTTTTTGACTTCAGAAGGCTAGATCCTCATCAGAGTGGATAACGTTCATCTCAAGAGATAAATACAATTGATTTTGCACAGAGGCGATGAGTAGATCACTCAGGTTGAGCACAAGATTTTTAGAAAGCCTAAATTCCAATCATGTAGTTTCATTCTTGCAGTCACAATTCTTGCCATCATTTCTAGTTATGAAAGGCCTCAGTGGGAAGTGAACAAGTCAATGGAAAAAAATTCGGGAAGGATACCGTAATATCTATATCTATATGTTGAGAATGAGACTAGTTTTCATCATGAGTCATTAAATCACGTTTGTTGTGGCAGTGAAAATCAATAATCCTCCTCTGAGTGCGGTGGGACCCGTCGGTGGGTCCGACGCCATGTTATTTCCCATATAACGAAATCCCGACTGACACAGAGAAGGACAAGCGGAACCCACCGATGGGCACACTTCAGCAAACGTTTTATTGAATTTTGTGATGAGAAATTATTTGAAAAGCGATGTATTCGAGATCATTCGTTATTCAAGCACTCCACGTTTTCATGACGTTGGAAGGATGAGCTAGTAAAATCTTCATGACATCCCCAGTAATTTAATGTGCTAGTTGGATCGATCGGTTTCTCCTGCTATCATTCATTTTGCACTTGATCAGTGCGACATGTCAACCACTTGTCTTGCGGTCCTTTTCAAGCTTAAAAATTCAAATACTAATCATAGGCTGGCCGCGACTAAGCGCATTTAGCAAGCGCAGCTTGGAGGCAAATTTTTGGTATCTCGTATGAATTCAGATGGTTTTATTCGGTCTTTCATCTCCGAGGTGAAGGAAGATGGAATTCACTTCAATCTCTCCCGATGGGTTGTCACAATAACATAACCGAAGTGAATTCCATCCTCCTTCGACTCGGAGATGAAAGACCGAATAAAACCATCTGAATTCATATGAGATACCAAAAATTTGGCTCCAAGCTGCGCTTGGGAAATGTGCTTAGTCGTGGCCTGTCAATGAATAATATTTGAATTTTTAAGCTTGAAAAGTACCGCAAAAAGAGTGGTCGGAACGTCGCACTAATCAAGTGCTAAATAAACGATTGCAAGAAAAACCGATTGATTCAACTAGCGCATTGAATTTCTACCCTGCGATAGAGCTCTTACTTCAGAAACCAGTGATTTGAGTTGATGTACTGGACTGAGAAGAGGCGAAAATACGAGGAATTTTTTTCTGCTCTCAAGTCTGTTCAAAGATCGAAGTTGGATCACTATAATTCACTGCTTTGTTTGTAGTGAAATAATTCAATCCAACTGCTGAAAAAAAGGAAAACTCATCTTCTACTTTGCTTTTTTCAATACTTTTATTGTTATTTCATGGTATTATAGAGGCATTGTTCTTTGGAATATTCCTTTAACGCATCCTTCTGTTGAGCGCACACAGTTTTGGGTGAGGCCTATCCATTACACTGCCATTCACTATATTGTGGGCATCCCGCCTCACGAACGTTTCGGGCCTCTGAAGCTAATGCAATTGAGGCAATGGCTATCAGGAACAATCTGGGGAACAGGAGTTGAGATTTCTTATCCATTTAAATATCATTTGATAATTGGAGAAGGTACTGCAAGTTGTTTATGGGTAATTTTTGAAGAATCGTTGGGGCAGCAGAGGAATAAAAGATAGGAGTCCCACCAAAGAGAGTTATTTTTTTCAGGACTGCCGTTCATAACTCTAGTCAGCTACAGAGTTCTTGGAGAGCATAAGAGCTTTTGATGAAAATTAGGTTTTAGAATTTTTGTTGAAAATTAGGGTTGATTGACATCTAAGAACTTGTAGTTCTCTTATGTATGAATATTCTCAATTATTAAATTTGGATTCATTTCCAAAAGAAGCTCGTTGATCCTGGCATATCTGGGTACCCAGAGAATATAAAGCACTGTCTCGAATATAAGCCGCAATTCGATGGTCGGAAATATAGAAAGGCAACACGGTACCACAATATATCACAAATCTCAAATTTAGAAATTCTGAGTATGATAGAGTTCAGTGAATGAATTGAAATTGAAGTGCGCATCGCACTTCTTTTTTTCAAATACATAAGCTTTGCGACTTGATTCATTTTCTGTACGCCGTATATATGAACGATGAGTCACCCTAGTTCAAAACAACATCGTAAATTCTTCAAAACAATAGCATGAAATCGTAGCATCCACAGATCTGCCGATCTTAGGATCTTCGGATCTCTGCCGATCCTCAGATCCACGTATTTGCCGACCCAAAAAACCATGCCTATATAAGACCGAGCCCCGCTGGCTCGATATGCTCAGTTCGCCTCAGACGTCCGTACCGTTCGACACCGCTTGCCAATATTCTCGACGCCCCGGCCCGTCGGCCATCCGACCCGACGGCCGCTGGCCTGTTGTCACAACGTCACCTGGAAACCACGCTGCCTCGACGCCGACGCCACCGCCCAGCTCTTCGACGAGCCTGTGGAAAGTTGTCCACGGTCGTGCCCCGGTCTCCGCGATGTGCGCGTTCAACTCAATTCCTCAAATCTCGGTATAGTGCAACATGGATGAGTATGTGTGTGTGTTCGTTGTGT
>JAPYYZ010000503.1:0-26054 GCA_030522705.1 Eretmocerus eremicus
GTAGAAAAATGAATTTTTTTTTCATTTCGTAGAATTTTTTATCAGCTATAAGATCGAATCATGGAAAGTATCCCAGAAATTGTATCCACGGAGCTATGGTGCTAATTGTGGAAAAAGAGGCATTTTTTCTACTATTTCATTTATAGATTTTTTTGCGGCGGGCGAAAATTGTTCGGAAGTGGTAGGCATGACTCTAGAGGATGCCCCGCACCAAAATAAAAATTTATCTCACACCTACCTTTCACCGCCAAAATCGGGTCCCTTTCCAGCTAATTCTACTGGCCTAATTTCCAGCATATCACACTTTTATTGCTTTCCAGAGCTGGGGTTGTTATAGAATATTGGTCATTTGATTTGTGAAGGGATAACTCCTATCATCTACCCTTGGGGCTCTATTACTTTGTTTTACAGCTAAACCGACTATCATCTACGGCTCGAGTGGCTCATGAAGCTATTATGCTTTTCCAGATTATATTTACTGCGCTACTTTTTTGATGCTCCGAGAGCGCGTGAATTATCCCACGTTTTATGCTTGTATAAAGCAGTAGCTAGAATTTTTAGCGCCAAAAACAAAGTAAACGTAATATTTAGACCTCTCTCGGAAATATCTCTTCGTTAGATTAGGTCAAGATGCATGAGCTGCCCTAGGGGCTGATGCGTAGAAAATGTGGGTCCCGCAGGACCTTCCGGGACAGTACGGTAGTAAAATCGCCTTTATAATCAATAAGCCATCAATTCAGATTCTCTTTTCATCTGATAGATAGCGCTATGAGTTATCTACGTAGAATATCAAGCAGTGTTCAAAGGATGAGGTGAGACGTGACATATCATCAAAACAAAGAGCCCAATGTGGCTACTATCGATTTTGAGCCAATCCGAGGATCGGTGAAAAGTGGATAAAGACCCGTAGCGGGCATAAAAATCGATGAAAACGATCATCTTTTCATCTATGGAGATAAAAAACAAGAATATTAATTTTGTATAGGAAATGAAGTGTATCATTTCTGGAAGAATTGCAATCACTTTTTTGCAGCAAAAGAGCGCAAAATTGCTTCTATGATTTCCACCCTAAAACTCACTCTCAAATAGATGAGTGATTTTAATAGCCTGACGTTGTGAGTTTCTGTTCAGGATTTAGATATATCTTCATTTGGAGATTATGTGAGCTGATACTGAAGAATCTAAACTAGTCGACCAATCAATTCATCCCTCCCCGTGTAAAAATGAGTGGTACACGAGCATGCGTGGTCGTATACCAGTTGCGGTACATGTCCACGCGTGATCGTGTGTATCCACCCCTAATCAATGATCATGCGTGACGACACGGAACCATAGATGGAATGAATTTCATCATCTTTTGTAAGTTCATGACTTGTAAATGATGTATCTGCATTGTTCTACTTGCGCCCACGAATAGGTGACACGAAAAGTGAGATGGAATGTACATCATGAAATCTCAAGAGATGTCTTCCACTCATAGTCTTGGGTGGTCACGCATGATCACGCATGATCACACCATTAAATGGTACATGATCACGCGTGACCATATACCGCAAGTGGTACACGATCACGCGTGTTCGTGTACCATTCATTTTTACACGGGTCTGCATATTGATTACACTAAGCTCCCGGTGTGTCCTCCAGGAATCATGAAGAAAAATGTTGTTCTCCGTTATCCCAAGGAAATCTACGCGCAGGGCGCTCAATCGGAAGCCAGAGGGAGAGATTCATAGTTATTTGGGGTAAATCTTATCCTGTTTTCGATACTCTGGGTACTAGAAGGTTAAAGTGCACAGTGGTCTTGCTTACGAGTGCTCATTGTGAGTTTCCAATCTCTATGAATTAAATATAAATTACTTGCAGACCGTTTCCACAATCAAAGAAGCCTTCCGTTCAATGAGAAATTAACCTTATGGACTTTTCGATGATAAACTATCATGCAACTACTGTCAGTTTTCGCCGCACTATTATTGAGCCCTTTGTAGGACAAACAAATGAAATTATTTGCCGGTTGAGCTCTGCTGCAGGGTAACAGAGGGGTTGTAGGATTTTTAAAGAGGATAGTTCGCACGTGAGACTGATGCTCACAATGCTGGCACGAAACGTCTGTGACTAATCAAAACTCATCTTGAAGAATACAAAGCAGATAGTAATCCAGGAGAATTGAAACGACGCCAGCGCAGAGTCATTAGGCCGTCAGAGGACGATAAGAAGTCATGTGTGACCAAAGTATATCCTTATACGCGTTTCGACATGAGGAATAACTAGTACAAATATCTTCTCACTTTATGAGGACATTCGAGAGTACTCGATGACACTGTCGAATGGAAACAAAAAATGGTTGGACGCGAGTGAAGGATTTTTCTGAAGGACTTTGTGGTTCTTCAGTAGTATTGCAGTAGTGAGTATAAGGAAGAGAAAAATTCCCATTGTAGAAATGAATGTACGTTGCGCATCGTTAGCACGGTCAGGTCGACGTGAACGGTTACTCGTTTCATCAATATCGAATCTCAACACAAATGAATTCACCCCTCATTCGCGTAGGGTCATTTTCTTTCAATCCGAGGATGACTTGATGTACTTGTGAGTCTATATTGCGAGATCATTTGAGTAACTATGATGAATCTTGTCTCAAAAAATCATCTCACATAAGAACTGTCAATTGATCAAGAGCAAATCCTACGAATCCAGACAAGAAGCATGTCAGATAACATTCTTTATCTGACAGCTTCCCGAGTACGTGCCAGCATTCGTACTTATCTGCAAAATACTTTTCGCAGAAAAATACGAATGCGCAATGCATAGTGCCGAGAGAGGAAAAATTCCATCGCACCTTCTGTTGGCTAAACACGTATATTTTTGGGGGTGATTGACAGGGGACGAATCACTTTTCACCTGCAGGATGAAATGCATTCATTCAAACACAGATGCATCTCGCCTATCGATACAGTCTTCACGATACGATACGACGAACCATCGTCCGACATGGCTTCCAATGTGTTGACACGCAGAAAAGTTACAGAATCATGAGGCCAATCGGATCAGCTGTGAGGGAATCAAAAGTTTCGGGTATTGAAAATGAGTTCCGGGAATGAACTCGGAGCTGTGTCGGACGATGGCGTGTCCTAGTGCTTCATCTCGATAGCCCAGAAATGAAAAAGTACCGCATTCACAAACGTGAGAGTTGAAAAGGAAGTATCCAAAAAACTTTGGTGAAAAGGAACAATTCACAAGCGTGAGAGTTGAATGGAACCATCCAAAAGTTTCGCATTGTTAATATCTGAAATTGTGAGAGTGGAAAGCAACTATCCAAAACGTTTAAAGAGTTGAATGGTACTATCGAACAACTCATGAGTTGGGAGGAAGTATTTAGAGACACAGAAGTAAATTCACACGCCAGACACTTGAACTAATCAAACGTTGTTGAAATTTCTCGTCTCTTGAGTTGGTCCTTGTCTTAACCTGTATCCAGAATTCAGGGTTATCTACAAACATCAACTTGGAAGACGAAAAATTGAAGAAAAAAACGTTCGATTAGTTCAAGTCTCCGGTGAGTGTGAGTAACTGCTCCTCATCGCAAATGCAATCAGAAAATTTTGAAATATGACGGTCTTGATAGATGAGATTGACGCAGTGGAATGCTGACCTTTTAGAAAGGATGGTCTCATCCAATTTTCACATTTATCGATAGTACCTCTTAATTCAAACAATTTCGTATAGTTTCATCTCAAATTTGTTTGGATTGTTCTTTCTTAAATCGAGATTTTCTGGGCAGATCCTCTCTAAATGTCTTCGACTGACTTTGCGTCCAATTCAGTTGGTTTCGAGTGAGATTCCCGACACTCGAAGGCTTCGACTGGATGGATCCACTGACTTTTACGCAGAATCAGTCGAGAGAATTCAGAGAATTCCTCCTAAATCGTACACTTTTGAATAGTTCCCTCTTACCAAAGATTTTTTGACTGTTCCCTCCAATTCTCACGTTCCAGAATAGTTCCTTTCTACCCCAAGCTCCATCAGGCGCAGAGCACAGATCCCCAAACCCCCCTACTCGGCATCCTCGACTCGGCACTCGAGCTCCAAGTCCACGAGTCTCGGACTCCACAAACTCGCGCGGATCGAGCTTGCATCCATTCACGTCAAACTCTCGCCCCGATGAATCTTCAACTACGTCCATTCTATACTCCCAGATGAATTCGTCTCGCAGATGCACAACTTGCTCGGCCAGTGACGTTCCTCGTTGTTTCGCGAGCCTCGCAGTCATACGTACAATATGGGTCGAGACGGAGTATTCGGGGTAATCCAGCCGGAGCCCGTAGAGACTTGGCGAAATTTCTCCTCTAGCTATATACATGGGGGCTTCTGTATGACAAGTCGCGACGAGTGAGCGGAGACAGCAGCAGCAGCTTCTGGGCCAAAGCTCGGCTCCAAAGTTTTGGCGCGGCTGCTGTTGTCTTTCAAATCAGCGACCTGTCACAGGCCGCGGCGTCGCCCACTCCCACGGCTCCAAATCCGTCTCGAGAGTCCCTTGACTGCTGGCTGATATACCAGACATTCAATACCCAGAGCCCTCGCAGTCTCTCGAGAGCCAATTTAATGGCCCCGACGGAAGCGTCTACAAATATATGAATTTGGAGCTTTCGTGCATATGCATGCGAGTTTCCACTTTTGCTAATCGAACGCCGGCGCGGCTGGAATTCCATCCACTCTGGCGGCGTTTTTTGCCGCGCGGCGCGGTGATGAATCGCCGTAAAAGTCGCGGCGCGCGCGTGCGGCCAGACGCTGCGCAGCGCTATATCCTGCCCCGACGAGAGATAGATGGTCCCGCGATCGATAAATCAGCTCTCCGGGCAAAGCTCAATTTTCACACTTGGACGTTCGAACGTGCGGGAATGTGCGGCGGCTCTGCCCCGCCGCGGAATTTCGCCCCGATATCAAGGCCCGATCCCGCGATCCGCAGCTCAGACATGCAGCTTTCACGCTTCGTCGGGTTTTCGCTCTTTTCCTTTCTTTCGCTCTCTATCTCTCTGTTCTACCGATCGGTATTTTCGCGAGTACAAATTGTTTCGAGCTCGCACTGATTCCGAGCTGACAGGCATTTGTAGCCACCCGTGGTGCGAGCTTTGGTCGAGGGAACGAGGCAAAGTGTCTAGCGAACTCAAAAATATTTTTTTGTGCAATTTCTGCCGTTTGCGACCTGTCATCTGCTTGATTCTAATGTAATCCATAAACCTGATAGGATGGAGATACATATAGATTGATGCTGTATTGATTCTGGTAAACTTTGGCATGTTTGCTGCGATGGTGTTTTATGGTGATTCTAGGAGGGGGTTTGGAGTAGGCAAGCTCTCGTATGACCGACTTGACTCAAGGTTCTGAAAATATTCTTGGCTCTGAATTCACATTTATCAAAAGTACTGCTGGTCTGAGCTCTAGTTCGATCATGAGCATTCAGCAAAATCCAAGTCCTTCTTCAAGTTCACGGAGATGAGTGCGAATGGGCATGATTTAGAAAGCATGATCCCACTGTGATCCCATTTCTTTCTTCCTTTTGGAAATAACATTGTCCATCGCTAGAAGTCGGCCAATTTCGAACAGTAAGTATTCTTTGAGTAAAAATACTTCCATTCATCAAAAATGGGTGAAGATAAGTAAAATTCAAGTATTGACTCGTGTTTATGTTTCAGTCTCCCATACCTCCGTTTGACTTGATACATGTCTTTCGTTCATGTGCCGATAATGAATTTTTCGTATGATCGAATTCTTCGTAACCTTCTTGGATTCAAATAGAGAAGATGATAGCCTGTTTTTGGATTTGCAATTTGTCGGTAGATGTGTAATGAACTAGGTAGAGTTTGAATTACTTGAAAACAATGGATAACTGGTGATCATGGGTATGAATTCTCAGATAATTATTCCAGTTGACTGAAATTTGGAATCAGCACTGTTAAAGTATCGATTTGGGCGTAAGATATTAGAAGCGCCATCGATCTAAAAGTTAAAATTGCGGAGATAATTTGATGACAAGCATTTACATCATTTTGCGCTTACCGTCATATGGGTGATACACGTTTTCATAGCTACTCATTGTGCGTTATTTTTGTTGGCAAGCTATTTTGGTTTACTCACTCCCGTGATCGTCGCTATCCTCATTCCCGAAAGGTAGTTGTTGACATGACGAAAATATTGCAACGCTCCACGTTAATCAGATTGCTCTCATCTTTTTTGTAGATATATACGTTACCATTTTGGTAGAACATTGGAACTCGGTACGATTTCGGAGTGCAATTACATTTCTTATACATTTCTTATTATTCGCACAATTAAAAGTTCCATCATCTCATGACACCTACTCAATGGCTCTCTCGCGTGTTGATATTGGATTTTGTTGAGTATGAGGATTACGACTCGATACGATGTAGGAACTCGTTACAATTCTCAGATATCACATAACTTGGTTATGGGCAATGTTCCTGAAAAATTAGAGATGACAATCTGTTTTCGCAATAGAGCATTATCTCGATCTTGCCAAGGCTGTAAAATCGACACTGGAAAATACTTGCCTGCTGTATCTAGAGCTTCCAATCAAGTCTGTGGCAATCACTTGATTGTCCAGTGTGAAAAAATGCTTGCTATCATCCGGCCGATGGATTGGCGCGATATGGAGCGCACTGCGCTTCTCTGCGGAAATAAAAGCAAAAGTGAAATTGTTTCGCAACCAAGGTTACCCGCTGCACATTGAGTGTTTTGTTTGTGGCGACATACCTCTCAGCGCGATAAAAGCTACGATAAGAGAATTTTTCATATTTTCGCGGTCGGTGCGTAATTTGAGGCTCGAAAAATGGTAGCAGCTTGTAGTTTATACTCGGGCTCGACCGCGCGCGTATAGAAGAGAATTTATCGGTATGACGATCGTGATTTCCGAGAGAGGCGAAACAATGTGGAAAGGCTCATCGTCCCGCGGTGAACCACTAAAATTCCCGTTGTCTACCGCTTTTGTTGCCAGTGAAGCGGGTAAAAGATTTAACGATAGGCATTTTTACAAAAAATTATCGTAAAAGTATCCCACAGCCTCGTCCCATAGGAAATTGCGAAACGAGTTATGACTTGGTTACGACGCGCTTCAATTATGGTTACACTGATGGGCCTTCTAGGTCAGGAGTAGATTGTGATCTCTTCGATGAAATTGTTCGCCACCAGAATTCGTTCACATCCATTGTATAACGAGGGTATATCCATTTTCTTCCACTGTGTTATCTATTCGTATTTTCCTGTGAGTTTTACTATGTAATCCACACGGGAATTCCAGGAACGTGATGCACTCCATTTCAACGTATCAATGGGGAACCATTGGAAGTGATCGAATTGAGTATTCATTTCGACGCTCGAGAATTGAAAAGCCCTTTCTCGTGCTTGAGAAAATGAGAAGTTGTATCTCAAAAATCAGCCTAAGAAACCCTATCGCAAGACTTTGAGAAAATAAAAAGCTCTATTTAAAAATTTTTGGGTGAACCTCCCTATCTTGGAAATTTTGGGTAAAAAAACCTGACCTATACTAAACATTTCGAGTAAAAAAGCCTGATCTCGAGAATTTGGCGTGAGAAGTCGCGTCTTAAAATGTCCGCGGTAATGAAGGTCATGTGGCAAGGAAAAGAGTTCTGGCCATCTCTGAACTCTTTTTTCTGTCGCATGACTTCCGTTAACGAAAATTTTGGGATACGACTTCTCAGAACAAATCCACGAAATAGAGCCTTGTAGCTTTGTACTCAAAATTGTTGAGATGGCCTTCTTATTGGAGAATGATGAAATAGAGCTTTTTATTTTCTCGAAATCTTGAGATATGTTTTTTTAAAGCTTATTCCTGAGTCGGGGTTTTTTTATTTCTCCAAGAATGAGATAAGGCTTCCAAGATAGAGCTTTTCTTCCCTCGAAATCGAGAAGAGGTTTTTTAATTCCTCAAAAATAGTATAGGGTTTTCTAATTCCTCAAGAATTGAAATAGGCCTGTTCTCGAGCGTCGATCTTGATCAGTGGGAAGCAAGTACTTCGAAACCGATATCAAACGTTTGTTAATTTTAGCAATTTCGATCATTAGATTCTCTTTGGAACTAACTTTTCAGACTCTCCATCTTAAAAACATGGCTGTTATTTGCTCAAAATATGCAGAGAATGAATGTACGCTTTGAATGAAACTGGAGAGATTCCGCGAAATCAAAGAGAATCACTGTTAATTTCCCACCCCCTAACTCATACAATCAATCACGGTTCTGAATGCAAATTACGAATGAAAAATATACATGCAGAGTGGCTCATCAGAGCAGCAGTAAGAGCAGTGCGTAGTACTTTCGAGCGGACCTCGATTCTGCGGGCGATGCGTTTTAATTATAATCTCGGGAGGTGGTCGTAGATGTTGCTCCGCATACACTCTCATAGAAGCGAGAGAGAGTAAGAGAGAGAGAGAGAGAGAGAAACGGAGAGTTGAGGAGGGTGGAATGCGAGGCTGTGCGTATACGAAGCGGGACGGCGGCTCGCTACTTACTCTTAAGTACGCCACGTCATTAGGGCCGAGATTATTCCTCCTAATTATTTTAATCACGCCGGGTACCACCCCTGTGTTTTCAGCTAGTCGCTCGAGCAAGACCTTGTACGAATGATTTTTAATGAGACGCTTCCCTCCAAGTTGCCGCCTCTTCTTGCTCCCCAACCCGCTTTATGCATACTCGCTTGCCCGGGATTTACGCTCGCGCAAGCTGTGAATATGTATGCAACTCGGCGGCTTTCACGAGCTTTCTCAGAATCGCATCAGAATTGCCGCGAGAGAGAAGGAGAGAATTGCATATACGGATGCTTTAAATACCACTCGCGTATAACGCCCCCGAATAACAAGTCGCGGGTATATTAAGCAGTACTTGGCAGATCTGATCTCTGTGATGGGTATATATTTGTCGACTCGAGAGTCACAATTTCGTTGACGAGACACTCATTCATTCGCATTTGACACGAGAATCGGTTCATGTCTTGGGTGTACAGTGAGTGAGATGAATGAATATTCTCGGCCCACTTTATTTCATTTTCATTTCGTTAGAGAGACATCAAAGCTGTTATCTACCCCAGATGAAGCTATTTCAATTCATGTTTAGCGTCATTCATCCATCGGGTTCTGTTGAGAGATCTCGTACCATTCACGATGGTCTTAATGGCTAGAAGATATCTTGTACTCACTGAACTTTACCTCAAAGCATTCGGGAAATGCAAAGTTTTCCAGATTTTAGTAGAACATTGGATCTGAAGAGTTCTTCTGCATGGTGAATAAAAACTAGGACGAGAGTCTAGAAAACATGGATTATTAGGATGAACCAATTTGAGATGAATCATTCAACAACAAACTATGTACTGACATTGAGATTATTGTTTAAAAATGCATGCTTTCGTACAAGGTTTTGTGTTCTAAACTGAGGAGGGTTGCACTGTGCAACCGAAAGGTCGCAATTTTTGCACGAGTAAGAGTAACAGGAAGTACCAACATAATCGCAGGATCATTCTCATTTGAGTACTTTGCAGTACAAACGCTGGCCAAAGGGTACAAATTTTTTCAAGTAAATGTGCAATTCCGTATGACGTGGAATAGCTCTTGTCCATTGATGATAAGGGAGCCCTGTCCATGATAGATCTCAATCTAAAAGATGACTTTGTGAACCAAGGTGTCAGGGATCTGGATCACGAGTTTGCCTGAAACTTCGGGAATATCTTTCTTTTAACATCAATAGAAGGTAAAAACTAAACCTGAATAGTTCAATACCCAATAGTTTTCGAGCCAAGTGGATAAGGTCCTGGCCTTCACCACAGAAGGGCTCGAGTCCCGGCCGGCACCACTGTAATTTTTCACAAGTGCCTATTCGGTGGATTTGGTGACATGTACCTACCTAAAATTGTAGGTCTCGCAAAATAATCCTAAAAAAGTGGTTGAGGAAGCGTTAATGAAAAAAAAAACAAAAAACAAAAAACAAAAAAACAAAAAAAAACAAAAGATTAATCGAGATATACTCCAGGCTATAAGTATGTTATGGGCCCATGTCAAATGTGACATGTATAGACATATTCGCAATATGCTAATGTTCTGGGTCATATCTCACGACCAGTTAGACATTACACTTTGCTGGTTGAGATATCATTCTTAAGTACTAAAAGGGGACTATACTCACTCCGGATTCACTCTCTCCTGGTAAGTGGGAAATTCAAACGTACGCTCCAATATTCAGACAAGTCAATCAACAGCTATTGGATCAGAGACTTGAGTAAAAATCCACAAGACCCTAACGTCAACTGAAAAAATCATACGACTCGCGTCACGTACAGTTCCTTACCATGAAACGACGCGACTCTGGGGGGTCGCGCATCGCAAGAGTTCTAAGCTCTCGCCCCTGCGACTAACGAGGCCGGCAGACTGCCCTGCCTGCAATCAAAAGTCTAGCGGAGTGTTGACTCGGCTCAACGTCTCAGCCGGCTCTTGTCTCGTCCGGATCGAGCTGCGCGATATCCTCAAAAAGTTCCTTGCCCGTGTATACGCAGGGGCTGTCTTTCTCGCGCGCGAAGGGGTAGACTGCAACTTATTATTGCGCACTATACTCCTTTCAAGCCTCCGCAGACTGGCTTTGCGTTGTGAGAGGTAGTCACTCTTTGTTTCCGGCTCTCGACTAGAAAGAGAGGAGAGAACGAGCAGCATGGAAATGGGAGAAATCCGGCATCGCCTCGGGGCCATTACGACGGCTTTTCAACACGGGCCTCTGCAATTACGCACGCACGCCGAGAGTGGCATGCGAGAGCTCGTTGTGCAGTAGCGCACGCGACAACCGCTTCGTGCGACGTCGTATATATTTTTGCCGTCGTTTCCGCCTCTCGCTTGCTTTTTGGGAATTCATGTTTTTCTATCGAGCCGAGAGCAGGGTCGGAAGTAATATAAAAAACAGTCGAAGATACGCTTTCACGAGGTTGTGCTACGAATAACTTTGACTGCGTCTTTAGGCCAGTTTATCAGATTCATCTGGAGACTTTATTTATCGATGTCACGAACATGAGGAATCGATGATTTGTGAACATCTGGATTTCCATTCGACGGGGACTTACAGCTTAGAGCGCCACTTGAAACGAATAAGAGTTTTGAGTGTTGAAAAGTCACCTTGCGGATTTTAAGAGTTTCCTTGATATTACTGACTTCTGAAGGATCTTATACTCTGGATAAATTGTGGAAGTCTCTGATATTCCAAATTAGAGTTAAGTCAAACACTATAAGAGCGGAGGAAAGAGTGAAACCTACAATTTTAAGGTCATCTGAGTGCTTCCTTGACTTTAGGAGAATATTAGCATTGCACTTGATTATTCAGATCCTATCTAACCCAAACGTTGTTTTTCGAGGTACGAAAAGTTATTATCCGCCGGGCTGAGATCGAGGGACGAATAATTTCTTCAGAGTCCTCAATTCTTCTTGGTTTTCTAATATAAAAGCTCGTAATCTCTCATTTTTTCAGCTCACGTGTACTGAAAATTCACCAGAATGTCTTTTTGATGTACTTAGCTGAATTATAGTCATTCATTTTGCGTCTGATGGAAGAAAGTATTCGGCTTCTTGGTTCTACTCTCCCCTTGGTACAGGCAGTGCGGTTTGAAAGCTTGTTTTGATGCACCTCAGCGCATCGATCTTGAAGTGAGCTGTAGAAAACTGAGTATCTCGAATGAGTGAGGTATGAAGAACAGGAAGATTATATCTATAAGAAACGACTTGGTTGCCCCAAACAGTCTAGGATTTTTCTTGTGATATGGTAATTATTTGCGTTCATTTTGCGTTGATGATGAAGCAGATTTTATGCGAAACAGATTGTCATCGCAATGATATGAATCACCGTATCTAACTGAATTGTCTTGCAGAGTATATACTTGATTAGATACCTAGTTGTTTCTTAATGTGCAAGGACATGAGAAAAACTCAGATAAGGAAGAATCAAGGCAATTATTTTTACAGTTATTATCCAAGATGGTCTTCAACGAAGAGAGGAGATACCAGCATTGTCTGTCAGATAATTCAGAGACATCGTACACGACACGTCCGTAGAAGTCCGTGAAAAATAATAAAAGAATTCGCACGAGGCAGAAGTCAGATCTTCACAACAACAACCATGTGGCCATCGATTTGTTTTGTTGGCTACTTTTTGTTAGCTACTGTCTTACTTACTTCCGGAGTTCTGCCATGTAAAGTAAATCAGAACCTGGACTGGTGGAAAACAAGTGTCATCTATCAGATTTATCCTCGAAGTTTCAAAGATAGTGACGGTGATGGTATTGGTGATCTTCCGGGAATAACCAGCAAGTTGGAACACATCAAAGATGCAGGAGCCGATGCTCTCTGGTTATCGCCAATTTTTGCGAGCCCACAGAAGGACTTCGGTTACGACATATCCAACTTCACAGACATATCTGAGGAGTATGGGACCCTGGACGACTTTGATAAGCTCATTGCTGGAGCAAAGAAGCTTGGTGTGAAGGTACTTTTGGATTTTGTTCCAAATCACAGTTCAGATCAACATGAGTGGTTCCAGAAGAGTATCGATCGCATTGCACCTTACGATGACTATTACATCTGGAGAGATGCAAAAAAAGGACAGAATGGTGAGAGATTACCTCCCAACAACTGGCTCTCGCGTTTTGGAAGTTCCGCCTGGGAGTGGAATGAGAAACGCCAGCAGTATTATTACCATGCATTTGTAGCAGGACAACCGGATTTGAATTTTCGAAGTTCTGCGCTGAACGATGAGATGAAGAATGTGTTGACGTTTTGGATGAACAGAGGCGTCGACGGTTTTCGTATCGACTCCGTCAACTTTTTATTCGAAGATGAGGAGTTGCGGGATGAACCTCCATCGGGTAAAGCTGTTTCGGAAAACGCCTGGGAATACCTCGACCACATTTACACTTTGGATTTGGATGAAGGTTATGAAATCGTTGAGTCGTGGCAGAAGCTCATCGACACTCACGTAATGAGGCACCAAACGGATGGAAAGTTTCTGATTCTCGAGGCCTATACAACTCTACCCAAATCGATGAGATATTACGAGATCGGGACGAATCCATTCAATTTCATGTTCATCGAGAGTCTGAACCAAACTTCCACAGCAGGCGATTTCAAAAGGACAATTGATCGATGGATGAATGCTGTACCTGAAGGAAAAGTGATAAATTGGGTCACAGGGAACCATGATAATCATCGCGTGGCCACCAGATTCAGTAAAAAGAATGACTGGCGAGCCGATCAGATAACGATGCTTGCTGCAATGTTACCTGGGATCATGGTTATATATAACGGAGACGAGATCGGTATGATCGATAGACCATTCACTTGGGAAGAAACGAAGGACCCCGCCGGTTGCCAAGCTGGACCAGATGAGTACTTCCTGATGTCCAGAGATCCAGAAAGAACTCCGTATCAGTGGGACAACAGTAAGAGTGCTGGATTCTCGGACAGCGATGAAACTTGGTTGCCGGTTAACGAAAACTACAAAACTCTCAATCTGGCAGCTCAAAAAGAAGCTGAAAAGTCTCACTACAAAGTGTTCCAGGGCTTGACCGAGCTGAAAAAGACTCTAGTGCTTCAGAGTGGTACCTGTGAAGTACTGCTGGCAACCGAGAATGTGCTTGGTGTTGTCAGACGGTTGAAGGGGCAGGAAACTGTCGCACTGTTGATAAATTTCAGTGACATGCCCGTCGAGATTGACGCAAGAATGTGGTTGAATATTCCTGAGGAAATGGAAGTTGCTGTGGCAAGTGTAGAGTCGAATTTTATGGCGGGAACTTTGATCAAAACTAGCGTGATTCAACTCAGAGGTGCTGCTAGTTTGATTCTCCGCTGATTGAATGAACAATAAATTACTTGTTATCAAGGAATTTTATTGTCTAGTTCATTTTCCCTTGATCTTACAGTTTCTGCACGGATTGATGACTTTCTTCGATTATCACATCAGTTCTTTATGTAAGAAAAATAGCTCACATCTCACGTTGGTGATGTTTGCATCGACTAATGGTTAATTATACATTTTCATGTCCTATCAACGACCAGACTCGTGCAACTCCTACTCAAAACTGATGCGAAAGTCAATGCTAATTCGAGTTTAGTTTCGGCAATTCCAGTATTTATTCAGAAGACCATTATTCACAATATTTATACATTAATTTTTATCTGGGTACACTACCTCCCAGAAGTAATGGATAATGCACTCTCGCACTGAAATCGCGATAAGTTTTGAACTCTTGAATGTATGAAAAAATTAAGGAAAGCATCTCAAATCTTCAGAAAAATGCTGCCATTCCGTGGTTTTTAGATATTATTTCAATGCCTTTCTCGTACTTACAATTACGGTCGAAGTGGTCGAAAAAAATCCTTCCAATTAATCACCTGTCCTCCCTAGGAAAATGATGCTAGTTAAAGATTTTAAGATGCATTTTGTAGACCTTTCATGAACTCCAATTTCATTCTTTAATAAATGTCCTATAATATTCTGAGGCCGAGATATTGGCTCTGTAAGATAGACAGTCGGTACAAAATAACGAACGATACAAAATGAAAAGAAACCACAAAAATCAGTTCAATCACAACAAGAAATACTTCAATCTATTGCTCCACATTGGAGTCACTCCACAACTTGATGATACGCCATTCAGCAGTCCAAAAATAATAATATTGACCTAAAAATGAGTTGACAAATGAATCCAACTCACATTTATTCGCGTGATGGCCGATAATTCAGAGCCCAAAACTCGGTTTCGGAACATCGTAGACAGTTTCTGGATGAAGGAAATGAAATCTTTTAAAATGATCTAGAGATAGCGTCTTGGAATCTCATTCTAGCATGATTGCTTCTAAAATGATAGATGACTGATTGAAAGATTTTTTTTAAAATTTTTTGGTTTTCATTATAAGCATGAAAAAGGCACCAAAAAATGTTCAAAACACACAGAATGATGGCATTTTTCTGGAATTCAAGATGCCTTCTTTTTTTTCGTAGACCCAAGGCATTCTGATTTATTGCGATTTTACTGAGAAAGTCTATTATTCATTCATTTTGGCAGCTACTTTATGTATTTTCTTCAAACTTGAAAATGATCCTATGGTCTCATGTCTCAGATGAATGTAGTTCGGAACAAACTAGGGATCGCTAGTTTTGAATGCAGAAAAATCACAAACGAGAACCCTAGTCGAAATTTACCCAGAAAAGATGTTTTGAAGACTTGAAAATGTTTGTTTGGTTTGATCACGATTCGTGGTTGATTGATGGCCAACATCTTGACAAGTTAATGGATGAATAAGATATTGCATTTTGATGGACAAAAATCGACATGTTCCAGGCATGACGTCTTGAGCAGCTGCGGTTCGGCCAAAGACTAAAAAGTATCATAGTTGAACATCGTCTCGTGAAAATTGAATCAGAAATCATGTATTATATTGCAAATATGGTTCAAATATTAAAATTCTATCGTCAGTCGATCCGAGATCGTGGAGCATGGTAAAGCACGCGGTCAGAATGTGGTCAACCAGCAGCGAGGTATCACGGTATTGGTAGCCAAAGCAACTTTGATTCGAAACTTGAGAGAATGTCGCCAAATTGAGAGTTTTTGCTCGACTTTTGGGTGCTCAGTTTGTGAATTCTCTAAGCGATTGTGTATTTGAATGCTGAGTTTCGGTATAAACTCTAAAAATCACAGCGACTGAACAAAATTTGAGGTGGTCGGTGAGCAATGCAACAATGGACCTGATGCCGACGCTATATTGACCCGTCATCTTTGATAGTTATTTTCAGAAAGAGAAAGGTTATCATTCTCTCATCGTGCCTTGAATTCAACCACGAGACCGGCGGTTTCGCGTCGCGTAAGTGACCGACGGGCCGGCGGCCTGTACGCAAGTAACCGCGCTCGCGTGAACAGGCCACGGCCTCGGGTGGTTCTTTCGTGACTTTTTTACGACGCTAGGCCGGCAAGCCGGCGGCCTGTCCACTCGAACGGAACATCAGCTCCCTCCTCCACGGGAGAAACCGACGGACCAGCGGCTCGTACCCCCAGAGACCGCTCTCGTGCGAACGAGCCGCAGTCTCACAGGACTTGTTCCGGCCGTTTATCCTTTTTTATGACTCGAGACCAGCAGACCGTTGGCCTGTCATCGTAGTACGAGAGTCCAAGTAGAGGACCTCGTGCCCGAAGTAAAGATTCGGAATCCGTCATTCTAAGCGATTGTACCGGGCTGCTTTCCACTCCGCGTCATTCGAGCTCCCGCGTCGTGCCTTCGCGCCACTCGCTTTTTCACTGCGAGGACTATTTCGAATTTATCCCGTCGCAGGACGAGAGCGCAATGCTCGTCATTTGTTCGTGTACTCAAACTGTGTATGGTGTGTCTGATCGCGATTCTTGTTCGTCGCACTTCCGCCGCAATAAACGACAAGTAAATTCCATTCGAAATCGGGATTATTGAAGATGACCCTCGATACCCCACCACGAGATCTTGACGCATCGACGCTGGAGTCGTCCTAGCCTCGACGGCGCACGTCAGACCTTGAGTTTGAATGAGAGCATCGAATTTTCAATTAAGAGTATCCAATCACTGGCTCTTTCGACATCATTTTGTAATTGAAATTCTATAAGCTGAGGAGTATCAATCTGAGTCGAGGAGTATGAATCGGAGCAACAAAACATATCCATCGGAGAACTAGCTGAGGCAAAGCGGAGCAAACTAAGTGAATGTTCCAAAAAAAAGGTTCGATCTGCCTTTATTATTCAATTGTAACGACTATTTCTTTATAACAGTGTTGAAAATCTACAGTCTGTTCAGTTTCATTCTGTACTCGCTCAATTTTGCAAAGAATCTATGAACGACTGAATATTTGTTTTTTTTTTGGGATCGATTCAAAAAAATGCGTGGGTACACTGGACTATCCTGTTATTTCGACTATTCAGCCAACGTTTCGCCGAACTCAGTGTCGGCTTCTTCAGGGCATCATTTTTACATTAGCATGACAGATAGTCAACTGTCAAAAAGGAAATATAGGACTGCATTGCAAAATACAGAGCCACACAAATCCAAGGCGCTGCAGACACGCTAGTCATGGATGGTGATCGACCAGCTACTGCGATCACCATCCATAACCAGCGTGTCTGCAGTCTGCAACGCCATGGACTCATGTGGCTCAACATTTTGCGATGGAGTCCTATAATCTTATTTTTTTGACAATCGACTATTAGTCATGCTAATGTAAAGATGATGCCCTGAAGAGGTCGACACCGAGGTTGGCGAAACGTTGGCTAAATAGCCAACATAAAAGGACAGTCCAGTGTACACGCGCATTTTTTTGAATCGATCCCAGAAATTATCGATCCGCCTGGATACGCAACAAATTCAAATTATCAAAGACTGAATATTTGGTTTGCCATCAAAACTTCCGTAAATTCAATAGTAATGCAGGTATCATTAGTATTCGATGTATTTGATATGTGAATTGATTCAATATAACAAATGCAACGATGTCGAAATGCGCTTCCCCAGAATAATGCATATCCAAATATGTATAATTCAACAATCAAGAGTTTACACTGTCGAACTCCATTCTCTCGACATATTTCAGTCATCGATCATCTTTCTGTTATTTAAATGATCGTAATTTGCTCTGTATAAACAATTCAATAGCCATACATCTAGTTTATGAGTATCAGTGACCAATGGTTGATACTTTTTATGGAAATGATTTGGTGAGGATATGATCATGAGCTATGTACTTGGATTCTAGTAGTTTTATAGTGAAAAATACCACCCTATTGATGTTGGAATATGGGCAAGTGTTTTTCAGATGTATTCTATACAAGGGAAGATCAAAATGGCTGTGCAGTTGAGAAAGATTGGATGAATATACCCCAGGCCAGGTATTTTCTCAACTGATGATGCTACCATGTACGCAAATAGATAACGTGATGGGAATGCTAATGTCTTTAGCGGCAGTTCCCCTTTAGATAAGACTAGATAAGGTCTAGGAAATAATAATGATATCAAGGCAAAATACAACGGTTATCAGCTGTGTGACTTGCGGTATCCCTGAATATATAGATGAAAGTCGATTACTCCTTTCCACTCAGTAACAACTGGTCGTGAATTATGTGGCAATTCCTCGCGTTAGCATCGGTTATCCCGATCTTGGCATCTTACCCCTGTGACTACAGCGAAGGAGGCAATGATTGGTGGGCTAATAGTGCAATATATCAGATATACCCCAGGAGTTTCAAGGATAGCAATGGTGATGGAATCGGTGACCTTCCCGGAATAACCAGCAAATTGGAGCATATCAAAGATGCTGGTGTTGATGCATTCTGGTTATCACCAATCTACGATAGCCCTCAAAAAGATTTTGGCTACGACATAGCTAATTTCACTGACATTGCTAAGGAATATGGCACTCTGGACGATTTTGATGACCTCGTTGCAAAAGCCAGGGAACTTGGCTTAAAGGTACTTCTAGACTTTGTACCGAATCATAGCTCTGATGAGCACGAGTGGTTCCAAAAGAGCATCGATGGCATTGCGCCCTACGATGACTACTACATCTGGAGGGATGGAAAAAAGGGGCCACTCGGTGAACGACTACCCCCGAACAATTGGCTGTCTGTTTTTGGTGGATCTGCTTGGGAATGGAATGAGAAACGCCAGCAATACTATTATCACGCATTTGTACCTGGTCAACCGGATCTCAATTATCGTAATCCCAAATTGAGAAAAGAGATGGAGAACGTGCTGGCATTCTGGATAAACAGAGGTGTCGATGGTTTCCGAGTTGATGCAATCAACTTCATGTTCGAGGATGCAAATCTACGCGATGAGCCTTCGTCGGAGTCGGACTTACCAGCGGATGATTTCGAGTCTCTCAAGCACATTTACGTTAGAGATCAGAATGACACGTATTTTGTCATCGAGTCGTGGAGGATACTATTGGATAACATCGCAACAACATACAGGATGGATCGCAAACTTTTGATTTTGGAAGCATATGCACCACTACCGCATACAATGGGTTACTACGATGTTGGCGCCGATCCTTTCAACTTTATTTTCATATCCAATTTGACGAGAGATTCAACAGCTCTGGATTTCAAAAGAACCGTAACCACCTGGCTCAATCTCGTACCGGAAGGAAAAGTGTCTAACTGGGTTGTAGGAAATCACGATAATCATCGAGTGGCCTCTCGATTTGGCAAAAATGGTAACCGAGCTGATCAACTTTCAATGCTTGCCGCAGTGCTTCCTGGGATTCTGGTTGTATACAACGGCGATGAGATTGGTATGGTCGATCGACAATTTACTTGGGAGGAAACAGTGGATCCTTCTGGATGCCAAGCTGGGCCTGACAGATACCATTTGAAATCCAGAGATCCTGAACGGACTCCATATCAATGGGATGCAACCCCGAATGCAGGATTTTCAGACAGTTCCGAGACTTGGCTGCCGGTTCACGACAATTACAGAACTCTGAATCTTGATCTGCAGAAAAAAGCAGAAATATCTCATTACAAAGTGTTTCAAGCTTTGACTAGTCTAAAAAAATCTTCGCCAATCCTTGAGAAAGGTACTACCGAAGTGGCGTTGGCAACGGAAGATGTGCTCGGAGTCACTCGTAGGTTGAAAGGACAGAGACCAATTTCGTTGTTGATAAACTTCAGTGACACTTCGGTGGAGATTGATGCAAGATCGTGGCTGAATCTGCCAGAAGAAGTAGAGGTCTATACAGCTAGTGTTCAATCTGAATTGAAAAAGGGACAAAAACTGGATACCTCGAGGTTGAAGCTCCAAGGAGCTGTTTCTGTAATATTGGTTTAGTAATCATCATTTTTTGAGTTTCTGGTAAAAAATGTCAATGTTTCGAACATATGATGGTTTCTCTTGGATATTTTTGTATGGAAGCCAAAATTATACGATAAATCTCTCTCATTCGTGTGACTAGAAATATTGAATGTCAATTATTCACACTGTTGAATTTCAAGGTCACCGATTAAATAAGATGCAAGACTGGTATCATTATATGGAGAATTGACACAGAACTGTGAAATTTCTGGGATTTTCTATGGGAAAAGCCATTGTGAAAGTTTCCGTGGAAATTCCACGTGAAGTTGTTCGTGAATTCAACGTGAAATCCCTCGAAAAAAGTCCAACGATTCCACGTGGCATTCTTAGACATTGAATTTCACAGGGGATTTTCACCTGAACTCTTGAGATCGGATTTGCTTTGAAATTCAACAAAGCTTTATAGTGCCTGGGTGACGGAACGAAGTCTTTTGATAAGACATCTCCTGAAATCTATCCAAATTTCGATTTTCATTATTTCGTTATTTAACGACGCTGTTGAGTGCTCAAGACACTATTTAACGTCTAACGCAAATTTCGATTTGCTCACGAGACTTGAAATGATTTGTTGTCTATTGATTGAATCCTAGTGAATGATCTATTACAGTGAATGCATCAAGGGCTTGTGAGATATGCAGATTAAATAACTCTTTCAATTTCACCCTCTCCATCACATACGATTTTCCTCCTCTAAACTGGTGCTTCCAAAACGACAAGAGCAAAATATGGCATTAAAATCTCCATTTTAACCGAATTTGACTCTCGTTCGTGCCCATTTCTTTTCTCCAAGCAGTTCACGGGGATTATGACAATTTTTCTGAACCTGGAAAGAGAATGACTCTGGGAATTGGATTTCATCAGGAAGCCAGCCTACGTAAGTTGAGGAGAAAATTGTACTGGGTTCAACGCTCATACGTGAGAGTATTCTATGCCCAGAGCCATATGATGAACGGAAATCTTACAAATGAAAGGAATGTGAAGGAGAATCAGAGAAATGGAATCAATTTCGATCTGAGGCCGCTCTAAACCATCACGAGTCTCTAATTTGTGAGCGTAAGTAAAGAAGACCAGGAGATAAATACAAATAGCGAGACGTTCCCTCAATAGAAAGGTTAGGCTTCACACGAACACGCACGCATTTTACCTCAATAAAAATTTTGTCGCCAGTTCTGAAAATGTTAAATCCTCAGACAGCAAAGGAGGCAGTATTCAGACGCATACAGGAATGCCCTCAAGACATAGCAGAGGATTCATTCAGTGGAAACTCAATCAAGAAACTTGGCGAGAGAATAAAATAAAATCACTGAAAACTTACAATGCCATTCATTGCGGATGTTATCGATTTCTTGATTTTTCTATCTCAAACCACGAACCCTCTTCTGCCCAATCTTTGGAATCCTACCCATCTTTTAAAAACGTGTAAAGAAAGTATCAGGCGTTGAATGCCAACTTTCTCGTAATTCTGGGACATTTTACTTCAGCCCAAGATATCAAAAAAACGACCCCTGTTTCTTGTCTCAACTTGAGTCGTTCAAAAAGTGTAAATTAATTTTCGCAAAATTTAGATTTTTTTCAGAGAAACGGATTTATTATGACCTTGGATATGTGAGGGTTCGTGCAGCGATGGTGGCATGCTAATTAGATCCACCCAGGCTATTCACCGAGGCTAAAAATTGCTGAATTATCATGTTTTTATCAGTCCGATCTGGGTTTATCGAGCAGAGTTGTATCAAATTAATTATTGGGTAAGAGAAAGGAGTGGGAAGGAGTCGGTTGGGTGGGTGGGGCGGTATTGGCGCATTAATATTGAAGAATTTATTTATCAGATTCACCTAGGATAATCGCCTGACTGGGGTATTATTTCAGGAGACTGCGAAATTTGATGGGTCATTATCCTAGGAGGATGTAGGCTATTTACCTAGGTCATTCACTTACAATAATATCCCAGGTAAATTTTTTGGTGAGGTCAAGGTGGTTCTTGATAGGCATTAGTCGATTACATTAGGATAAGATGGAAAAAATCAATGAGAAATATTTGGAACTGATATCATTCAGTATATACTATCGCCAACTCAAGTAAAAGATGAAATACGGGCGTCGATAAAAGTATTCATTCCCTATGGTTCAACCTATTTCCTCCGACGTAAGATACGATCCCCGTGATGCATAGATTTTACATCTCATACAGACAGGAGTGTGTAAGCTAAATTTTTCAAAGCCCATTCGTACGATTAAACCCAACTTGTTAACAAGGAACTCGAGAGGTGCTAATTCTGCTTGTCAGTTTTGGGTCCAATTTTGGAATTTAGTGTGACAAATTGATTTTGAGGTAAGTTGCAAATTCATTTGCTACATAGGTGGACAATTGTTTCCTCTTACTGTTTCGTTGCGTCGGTAACAATAAAAGCAACACGTGTGTATCGGCAATTCAAGCCAATCATATGGGACAAATGAGATTTGATAGCAACACGGGTGTTACTTACATATTGTGATGACAGCAAAAAGTTGAGAGGAGATGGCCAACTTTGCTGCGCCTGGAGGTGTCCTGCTCCCTCCTTCAATCCGGATTCGGGATCAACTATTCTGAAATCAAACAATTCCATTCGGAAATGGTGAGAAAACCTGTTCACTTTGTTACACTTATGGAGGGTCAGATAGTATGAAGGAGTTCAACGGAGGTAACCCTATGCTTGATTTCAAAGTGTCCCACCAGCATACATAGAAGATGTCTCAGCTATTCTCGTACCTGGTTTGCCATGAATACTGCCACCGTTAAGATTTTCAACTCGTTTGAAGCGAGAGCTCACTCGAATAAAAAGTATGTATACGAGGCCGAATTCGGGATTTCCCACCTCTCCTCCCCTTTTCTGTAAATATGATCCTGCTAAATGTGCAACAGATTACTCGAGTAGCTGAATTTTCCGGACGCAGAGTCCAAAAGCTGCTCAAGCAGCACGCCAATACCCCGGCAGCCTCAAATTCGTTCCAAACTGAAATCCGCCACTCGCTTCAGGGGAGCTACATGAGTAAAGAGGGGCTTTGCGTACAAGTTTTATGCGTATAAGAGCTCGGAAGCGGCTCGCGCGCAGATAGAATAGCGCGCTTGCACTCATAAATATTCATGATGTGCGAACGGGCATCTGCGCGGATTCGAACTTTGGCGACAGGTCGCGCTCCGCAAAAGCACATGCCGCAGACTTGCTCCCACGAGCTTAGCGCGAAATTGAGTCATTCCAAATTCAGCGGGCTCTCCGCGTAGATGACTTGGCGCCAGGGTTTGTCGTGAAAATAACTTTTAGCCTCGGGTCAATTTCGGCTTGGTCCATTAACGTTGAGAATTTTGAGATTTTAAGCTCAGATTCGAGCCTGTAATGCAACTTTAGAATTCTGTGGAAATTCGCCAAATATGCTAATTCTACCGTTTTCGTCTCATCTTGATCCCCGGGGTCAACATTGCGATTAGTTACGACAGAGAAAAAAAACATGACGGGCTTAACGTGAAAAAAGAGGGAATGGGGTGCGTTTTCATCACTTCTTCCTTCCGAATAGGAAAAGGTCGAGAATCCGCTACAAGGTAGGAACAAGAATGGGAAAATTGTTCTGAGGAGAAAAAATGTTTCGTCACGTTTTAGGGACAGGAAATTTGTATCCAAAGACACTGCGGTTGACTCATTCATTACTTGTGATTGTTAAGAAGTCCACCATTTCCGCTGCTTCGGATGCCGTATTGGATGAGATACGATTATACAACTTGGAATTCACTCAGGATGGTCAAAAAATTAAAAAATTCAGTGGTGAATTCTGCACTCGAGACCATTAATTCAGTTCTATATCCATCCTCATAGTCGAATCCATTAAATTCACGGTTATTCGTACGTGCCAAAAAATTTGTGCAGGAGCTTCTCATCTTTTTTCAATTTGAAAAGAGATAATGACAAGAAACTACCAACAATTTTATACCTCTCCACTTTGAATAATAATTCAATTCTATCAACTTTTCCAGGGATTTTCGAGTAGCAACCTAGGCTCGGAAATGAACGGAAAATCTCGAGACTCTATGGGCGTTCATGGTCGGAGAGCGTCCAATCACACCATATTCTAGAAATCAACGCCACTGCCTGAAATGCAAAATTTTTAACGATCTTTTTGAATCCTAATAATAAAACGGAAATGTGAGCTACCCAAACCGAAATGAACTGAAACGAGATTCGATTTCGAGACAAACCCTATACGCTCACATAGAGGAACTGCGCCGTGCCCGTTTCACTACAATCGATCGGCAGCCGTATAAACTAGCTCGCGTCGGGTGCACAAGTGGTACACGGAACAAGAGAAGCTCAAGAGCAAAAGAATGCCATGCAAGCGCAGCTTCTTCAGAGAGTAGCGAAATGAGTCCGCTTTCGAGAGGGCTGCATTCGTGCATATCGGCTGAGCAATCGGCGCTCTCCGGAACTATACGAGTCTCGTCAGCAATATACCGAGCCACCGCAGCGAGACTGACCCACTGAGAGCCCACCGCGCAAACTTGAAAATTGCAGTCATCGCGACGCGACACTTCGGTGCGTGCATAAACCATTAGCCATCGATCGCTAGTACATACTCGTGCCGCACCGGAAGCAGAGGGGAAAAAAGTCGGCCTCTTCGATATAACGCGTACACTCGCCCTCGTACTTCGTGCGAGCAGCTTGGCGAAATGAAAAGCCGCCACTCGAGTTTCCCAGAGCGGAAAATCGCTCGGGTATACCTCGCGTTATATACAGCTCGCGACCCGTGCAACCAGTTTCATCGTCATAACGAGTGTTTCGAGGAGTGAGAATATGACGCGAGTAGAGGCTGCTCTAGGCAGCACCAATCATCCCGAGAGTATATTTTTCAAGTGGCCCGGCAGCCAGGCAGCCAGAGCAAATCTGCAAAACGTGGGCTGCGCGAGGCAGCTTCTCTTGAGGCTTTTCTAATCCCCCTCGGAGAGCTCTGGATCTGGCGTTTGATTGGTGGGTTTTGCGCCGAGTGAGCTACTCGCGAGCCGGAGTACTTGTGTGAGCTGCTAGCTAGAAAAGGAGTAGTTCCGGATCGATGCGGCTAAGCCTAGCTCGATTTCGATATCGCGGATGCAGGGGATGGTACTTGGTGGTTGCGAATGAGAGCTTTTGCTCGGTGTTGCGCGCGATCGAGGAAATTGCTGCTGTGAATGAGCGAGGACAGGCAGGATGGATCGCTGTGCCGCGGCCAAGCGAGTTTCAAGGTTTCAACGCGAAATCGTGTTTAGAGGGTACGGAGGTTAGCCGGCGTGTCGATATTGTGGGAATCATTTGTCTGAGAAGCTCCCTTTCATCACTCATCGATACATTGACTTGAATTATGATATACAGCACTCGACAGAATATTGACCCACGGTGTATCTACCTGAGAACTTTTTACAGATCCTTGAGGAGAAGTGCTTTATCCATAATCGTCTACTCTATTCTGATGGAGATTGATAGTGGGAGATATTAGTATTGGAGAAAAGAAACTAGTGATGGAGATTAGGATACTAGAGTACTAGATCAGCATAGCATTTTTATAGGTCCGAATCACTTTGTGCATCATAGGGGAGAGTGGGGTAAGACGGGCACCCCTAATTGATTTCGATCTCACGTCGGCAATGTTCACTCTCTCACTCTTTCAAAATGGGCAATCGGTGGGGAATCATTTTGTGCAGAGCAAGAATTTCTTTTGAAAATTTTATACCCACCCAACTTGTCAAAATCGACGAAAATGAAAAATGAAAAAAGTGGGTTAAAACGGGTACCAAGTGTGGTAAAGAAAGCACACAAAATTTCACGATTCCACATTCTTATCTAGAGTTCTTTATGGCAAGCTGATTTTCGCGCATATATAGTCGTAATGAGAAAATCACAGGATGGTTACGAGAAATTACATTCATTAAGGCCATGTCGGAGCCGTGCAAGCGCGCTCTGCATGAAAGCATTTCCCATAATTCTCGAACCCCTTTGAGATTTGGATCAAAATAAAAGATAGAGGCTGTTCTACATACCCAAATTTAGAGCATGTCTCTCCTCTTTTGATCCAAATCGCGAAGATTTTTGAGAATAATGGGAACGCCCGGAAGCATTATATGCATGTATACTTGCGCCATGTAT
>JAPYYZ010000504.1:0-19834 GCA_030522705.1 Eretmocerus eremicus
CTATCTGTTTACTGTAGTCGCAGCCGACGATTGTATCCATATGACGTCACGCGGGGCTCGACCACTGCGAGTCTTTTTCAAGTTACGCGACTTTGAAACAGTTTGCACAAGTTGAAAAAAATTTTTGAGAATTCTTTCTCAAATTGCACCTCATTCCGCTGAATTTGCTCCAATTTGCCATACCTTTTGTTTAGGGGGTCAGAAAAAATGCATGAGGCCAATTGGTTGGTCTAACTCAGTACTACAACGGAAAAATATTGGCATAGCGATTATTTCGTTTGTATCAAAATGAGAGGGAGAAAATGAGACGAGGCACAAGTCGAAACTGTCCATGGAACTGACATTTCGATCCTTATTCTTTAAAAATAAAAAAGAGCGGTGTACGGATCGGACTGAAATTTTATTTCCAACTGTATTCCAATGGAATACGCGAAAAAAAATTTGTCTGAAGTGATTTCGAGTTTTCCCATCCAAACGCGAGGTCCGTACATAGAATCTGCAAGTTTCCACGATTATGTCCATATTTATAGACATACATGCAATGCTCATGTCATGGGCTGTACCGTCAACCGGAGATATTTTGAACCGATATGGAAACTTTGGAACAACCGAGGAAAGAGTTGCATATCTTGGCGGATGGTGAGGCAAATGATCCTATGGCATTAGAACCAATTCTTGATGTTGAGCCGCTGACTTCAGACCTTACTTCCAGGCTTCAAAAAATTGTTTTGAGTCAGAAAATATGAACAACTAGTCAGAAAATGATGAAAAATGATAGAATTTGACATTTGAAAAATTTGCGGTTATTTTTTTCTCAAAAAAAACCCAGATATTTTCTCATGTTCAGAATAAATAAATTTCAAAATAGAAAATATAATAGAGATCCCATCTAGATTGAGTATCCGACCTGAAAAATGAAGAAACTCGAAAAAGAAATTTCCTATCTAATCTTATGGGCTTGGAGCATGAATTTGCCATTTTTGCCACGCAATTGACGGTACAGCCACGGAATTGACATTTCGTTTTTAAATGTTCGAAGATTCGTGGAAACTTTTCCGCATAGATAACATCTAAAACCACCAAATACTTTTAAAAGTAGAATCAAAAGTTGGATTAATTGGCTTTTAGTCATGTCTCCGAAAGTGTCCACGGAATTGACATTCTTATTTATCGCTACGTTTCTGGGATGAGAAAGTGTGTCACGGAGGCTGGATCTTATACTTCTGGTGGTCACATTGATTTTTTTCCTGATGATTTGAGATCTATGGATGAGCGATTCACACTTTTAAAACCCCTCGTAGCCGTATTTTGAATTCGGCACATCCATCCACACGTATTTCGTGCGTTTACGCAAAATCAGGAGGTAAAATGTTTGTACATACACACACCCTTGGACGAGATGAAGAAGAACTCTTCCAAAACTGATCAAATTATGTCCATGAGATGTCAAAATGTGATGGTTTTACGAGAGATATTTTTGGGAAGTCGTGCATCATCATGAATTCGTGTCGAATGACGAATTTTCAATAGAGACATACTACGGAATTGAAATTTTGGCTCTAAATTCACAGCTTTTGACCGCAATCTCGCTCAGTTCTGTTCATAGTACAAGGAAAGAACGCTACGAAATGTGTAAGTTATGTATTTTAGAGTATCAGTTTGAACATTTAGACCGTCGCAATTCGCCGAGACATGAAATTAGCTACTTTCCGCAGAACTGCCCATATACGACTCAGAACTCGTCATTCATGATTGCATTTGAGGAAAAATAATCCTTTTATTCTGAATCTCCAGACAATTTGGCATCGATTAATGGCGATTTTGAATTTTTTCAACAATTACTTCATACCCAAATTCAAATCTAAGTAAGAAATGAAAGCTGTTGACCTCTATCAACGCTCATTCAATTGTAGGGCCATACACATATATTTACGAAACGCAAGACCGAAGTTATGACTCCTGGAATCGAAAACTTTCCATTATCTGTCTTCAAATAACCTTTCAATAGTTTACTTGAAATTTAGGAGCCTCGAATGACTCTTGAAAAGAGCGATAGGTATATAGGAAGATGAGCATGCAATTTTTGGATTCAATGGGGTCACCTTGGTCCATAATTCGGGTATTTCCCTCGCGTTTTGAGCATACATTATAAACTGATGAATAAAATATATCTACGTGAAACTACCCACTGAGTGCGATTCGACTGACCAAACTAATCCATTTCCGGGTCCAAAAGAACCAGCCAATTCTTCAACTCAGGTATTTCCTCATTATCATAGCATGCATCAAGCAGCTGAGAAAATTTCTTTAGTTTTTCCATCCTGCGAGTGCATGATGGACGAGATGATGGATAGAGATAAGGGTTGGCGAAGTGAGTAAAATAGAAGACTGCATTTTGATAAATAAAGTACTTTACTAACATTAGTTTGTAATAATTTCCATTCGGAGTTTCAAATTCACATATTATTTCTCTCATTCAAAATTCATCAGAGTATTGAAAATTAAAGAAACCATCGCGAACGATCGTCGAATAAAGTACTTCATCCCTACGTTTCAATATTAATTTTATATTTTAATATATATATATATTTTTCATATCATCTATTACAATAATGAATTGCAATAATCATATCGCTCAATAATGCAATCATTGTCGTTATGCTTGATAGTATCTCATAGCGGTTATATTCATTTCTTTTGTGTTATTATGTATACATATGATAAGTTGTGTCGTTCTTGTCTTTGTGGAGACTTATCGCACATATATCATTCAATTTTCAATTTCTCGCAATTTATATAATAATTTGAATAATTGATGTGCAAACGTGCAACGATAAAAGACACAGCTTCAAAGCGTCTTTCATTAGCATCTACAATAAAAATCTCTTTTCTAAATGATCGATCAAAATGACTCGCTGGAATAATTTCATCGTGTAAAAAAATGTTCCAACGACCACATCCAAAAATTGCCAGTGACTCATTGCAAAACAGTGATCTCGCAATCTCGCAATGGGAAACGAATGGATTTTATAAATAATTCTTTCTACAATTCATGATTAGGCAAAGAAATAAATCACGCAAAATTTTGCTGATCAGTCGATTGACCACGAACGAAAGGCACTCGTAGCAAATAAAATATTTTATAAGAAAAAGAGTGATTTGCACTCGCACACTTAGACGTAACCATTTAATTAATTTTTCTTTGTACAAAGCAAGTTCATGACGTCTACATCTTACATTCGCACTTCGTCCGCCCTTAAGTCATTAATTTTATACGAGTCACATCGATAAAAGCTACCACAGAACAATAAAAAATAAAATATATCATCAGCAAACGAAAAGCATCAAGTCACGTGGGCTCACAATAGCTTGATAGTATCCACCTTATTATTATACGCATCTATTTTGCCCTCGGGTTGACCGCTGTATTATTTGACTGGCTTCTCATTACATTGTAACCACCGGATTTCCATCTGAATTCATTCTCCGTGCACCGGGAAGTCAACAGCAATTAAGACTCAAAGGACCAAGGACTGTTAGACGTACAGACTGAAGACAAAAACGCATCGAAAGCATTCTCACAATTACCAGCAAGCAGACATTCAGAAGCCAGATTAATTAATTCATACAAAAATTACTGTAACTTTCACTTCTTTTCAGCAGAAAGCGCTCATCTCCAGATTCTTCATATTTCTTTGTCTGGAATCAATTATTTCATTGACTTTTATGCTTTGCAAATTCCTTTTATAAAGTCAAGCTCCGAGTTGTTCCGTCTTCGTAAAATGACTTCATTCAAGCTACTACCATCAGCCATCACACACTTTTCCATCTTATTTATAGGCCGTTTCCAAGATGACAAAACATTACAATCAAATGAGAAAATCTGAAGTCGGGTGCTGAAAATCAATTTCTCATTGATATTCAAGCATTACCAACTCTATCACAATGATTACTGATGAATTCCATTCAGACAAGACGATTTTCATTCCAAAGTTAATTATACCTCACGTTTCAGTGAAGATCCAAATTTCCTACTTAATTTGATCTACAAGTATTTTTTAGTGATCAAAGATGGGATAGAGGTGAAAATTTCTAGTTCGTAAAAGATGTAAGATGGCAGTCTTCGGCTTTGGATAAATACCGCATCATGTGTCAGTGTCGTTCTAGACCCTTTTAGAAGAGCTATTCCATACTCGATCCTCTCGAGGGAACTTTAGCGTTTTCCAGCTGCTGCCAAGTTGATCGTTCTCTCTTCATTTGAAGTGAGCTACCATTCTCCGGGGTAGTAACTGAGAATCAAAAATAAAAATGAGCGATCAATTTCAGAGTTAGATTAATAGAAGAGCAATAATCACAATAACCATGTAAATCACGCAATTTCTCCGGTACTTCTGAGAATCTGATCAAACAATTGTTTCAAGGGCTCATTCCATGATCAAGCAGATGTTGCAATCTCATAACTATCTTCTACTATTCAAAACTTTCAAAAGCGTTTTATAGTGTCCACCTAAAATTTCAAGCGAGGCGCGAGTTGAAAAAAGTGCAGAGAATGCTTTAAAATCTGATACTAATTCCTTGCTATGAACTGATCTCTGACTGCAGATGGTCCACTTGATCACTTTGAAACTTGCTAGGGTTTTAAAAATGGCTTGTGAAAGTCAATCAACATTGCATTTGATACTGTTGATTGATTTTCCGTGATCATTGGTGACACTACCAACTGAATCAGTGATCAAGTTCTTGAAATTGAGAATAGTGATTAAACATGTCAAGTTGAGATTACAACCTTAGTTGTATATTTTTTCCCCTTTCAAGGAGAGTGGATTTCCTCAGTATACAATGAAAAAAATACCAACCTAAACTTCAACTACCTATGCCTCAATTGGCTTCTTCTTCTCTTTCTTCTTTTTGAGGAAAGATGGTGTTCGAAGGCCTTTCTTCTTCTTCTTCTCCTTCTTGGGTGATTCTTCACTAACGCTCACATCCTGTGACATGGAACCACCCTTAACATGGAAGGTCCCAAACCATAACCATAAACCTCTTTTCATGCACATGCAATTCCTTACAATTTATATTTTAGTTCATGAACAAATCATCTTCGATCAAGTGGTCATAATTCATCATTTGTATAGACTTTTTTATCGAGGTCCCTATTTTTGCAATTGATTCGACTGAAATACTATTAGCATCATTACACTGGATTAATGCAATGCATTTATTGATGATGAAGAAACTTAAATTCAAATTAGAAGATTGCATAGAAAAAATGTCTGAACGATTGAAACAATAGTGCAGATAGAAGATGATATGCTGGTATCTGTATATTTAAATGTCAGGTAGAAATCATGCAAGCAGCATGTCAGCGAGAGAGCAACTCTCACAAGTCAATTGAAAGCACTTCATGACAAAAATTCAAGTCATCTATTCCATCAAAATGCAAAGAATCTATTCTAGACTAAAAAGTCTATGTATGTAAATATTATTGGATGTGATGTGCATCAGAGTGAGTCATTGGATCACTGATAATTTCTCAAACTCTCCTTCACTGATGTAGACTCTTTGTGATGTCAAAACGATTCTTCAAGAGAATTTTTGGTGTGAAGAAGCATTTTGTGATTTTTTCGAGATTTTTTAAATTAATAAAATACGTTCCGAATCATGATGTGATCTTCTCACTCAATTTTGAATTTCATACAGCGAAACCTGGTAAATGGTGACTTTGAAATGGGTAGAAAAGATATTGGCATACCTCCTTGCTACTGTGAGAGAAGGTACTGTGGTGTGCATCCGAGTGGTCGCCATTGACTGTATTTTCCCCTGAAAATGTCAAAATTTATTTGAAACATTGGTCAAATTCTTAAAATTGCATGTTGTTAATGTTTAGTGTGCTATTGATGTGTGGTATGCATTTATTCAAGTGTTAATAGTACAATGGTGAAGCTTACCTGTTAGTTCAATACTGAGTGAGTTTCTTCTTGGTTGGGTTATCTTGGAATTTAAGCATGCTCAAATGGATATCAAACACCATGATAATTCAGCCATGAGTAGAAGAAAGCTCAGATCTTCAAATATCATGTTTGGCATGATGTTAGGAACATATTTCACGTTAATTTAATTGGTAAAGTTTCCAAGCCTTGTGACATTGAAGTTGACTTTCTTCTACTGATGAAAAGAGCAAAGCTTTGTGCTCAGGGTGACAAATGATAGATAATGCAAAGTGAGGAAGAGTTTTTTACAGAATTGAGCCGAAATGAGTACAACTACTGAATTCAACTTAGTTTCTTGCATTTGCTCAAATAATTGTCAACTTGAGCTGTAATGCCAATAGTAAAACCAAAGATATGTGAATTACACAATATTCTAGATCATAAAAAATGCAACAAGAATCTATGAAAGCATTAAATCAAGTATTTCTAGAACGAGCTGAGTAGAAACAAAAAATACAGTAATTTGAAATAATGTAACTTTATTGTGACAACAAACTTTCTATCCATGAGAAATATTCAACTAAATTAGGAATGCATTCGAAGACGTTATATAGAAGATTCATAGATATTGGGGTAACATCTCATTCATGGGATCATAGGCTACTCGTAAATACAAATGTCATAGATACCTCAGTAAATGTACATCGAATTTAAATGTAAATATTGTCGCTCATGTGTATGGCATCATTATACTCTCTTTGGTAACTATGATGGTGGTTAAAATAAGTGGAAAATGCAAATTTTTATCCTATCCAGTTTGGTAACTTTTCAAGCAGATTGACCGACTCATGTCTCATCAAAAATTCGAAATCAAGGTTGCTCCCGTGCAGTACAAGGTCTACAATCAAAATTCAAATGTAATGGATAAATACTTTAAAAATCTCTGCAATCAAATAACTGAGATAATCTCTGTAAGCCTGCTACAGAGTGGAGCTTAAATCTTATCGAATAACCAAGCAAAATTATTCAAGGAAAACTCGAAGGTCGATCTGAGGTTTTTTCAAAATCACGTATTGTCACGGGCTCCGAAAACTCAAAACTTTTAGAGCACTCTGCTTCTAGATATAAAAATTCTCTCGTTTCGCAAGAATGTGCCAAAAACTCTATCACCCTTTCATCGTCGTTGTTATTATTGGTAAAACTAGCATCAGATATATCAGCAAAATTTTCGCTCGTCTGGTTATAATATACAGAGTCTTTGGGGGAAGTCAAGTCTGACGTTTGATTAAGGGTTGACGAGTCCTCGATATTTGCAGAGACATCGGCGCTGTAAGCTTTTTCGAGATCCGAGCTTTCAAAGACCGTGTCGTAAGCTTCTTCATGACCCGTGCATTCCAAGACCGTGCCGATCGAATTAGTGAATGGATCGTCGCACGACTTGAGCGACACAGAGACAGAATTTTGACATGAAAAGAATTCAGCCGTCTTGGCTTCACTCGTTTCCTCGGAATCATCTTCACAAGAGAGATCCAGTCCACGCGATGTTGGTGGCTGACTTTTGAAAGAGCACTGAGATTCCGATTGTGGATGTCTCGTTTCATCGAGTTCAAGAGATTCTAGTTCTGGTTCCTCATTGATTGGAGTAAGAGCTTGACTGTTTTTACTCTCTAAAACAACTGTGGTATCAAGTGGAGTACGGCAACAAGTGCAAGAGTCGTCGACTACGTCGAATCGCACGTGCGAGTCAGTTGTATCATCAGCGTCGCTGTCATGACAAATGAACGACGTACATTCTTCTTCGACCTCCAGAGGCACGAAGGATTCGTCCAACTCTTGACAGGTCTCGTCAACCATGTCTTCCAGAAGCTGCTTCACGTCTGATATTTCTTCGAGCCGCTCCGTTGCGTACAGTTGCTCCAATTTCTCCTCGTTCAGATGCCACATTTCGTCTATACGGGCCTCCTGCTCTCGATAATTCTGCATATATTCGGTTACACTTTCATCCGAATCGGAATCACAGCTCCTCTTGCTCGATCTAGTTGGAGAGTTTGCTGATCCGCAGTAGCCAATCATGCAAAAACTCATCCTCCTTTCGCATGTCTCTGGTAGTTGTCTATCCACGTTTTCATCGGTCAATATAGCGTTCGAGGAGTCCGAAGAAATTCTACAACTCATCTGATCGCTAGACGAGATTGATTGATTTTTCAAAGTTTCGCAAGTGTCCGTTTGCTTTTCCTTACTATCGTCCGATTTCGTGTCGTTATCCGTCGACTCCGACGTAACTTCTTGCTCCGCAAAATTGTGAGATTCGGTAGAGAGGGAATTTGACGATGCTACCGTATCCGTACTGTGTTGACCTCTCGAACTAGCAGTCGTATTATCCTCGGCAAGTTCATGATTCTCGTTTTGGCAATCACAGTCTTCATAGTCCACGTTTTGTTCACGATCAGTCCGTCCTTCGGAAGCACTAGTGCTCAAAGAGTCCACGGGTGATGACGAAAGCTTCGGTGTTGAGCATTTCAAGCTTCTTTCGTCGTCCAAATCGTAATCATCTTTCAGACTCTTCAATTCTATATTCTTTGATTCCTTAACTTCTTTGTCCATAACAATTTTTTTAGGGTTCATATCGCAGGTACTACAGTGATCCTTATCAACTACATGATGAATGACTTCACTAATGACATACACACTTCGATCAAACGATTCTATCACCTGGTTAGATTGGACACTATCATTACTGACCTTTGAATTCGCAACATTTTCTGCGTCGCCATTGTAAGGCAGACTTCCGACCAAATCTTTCACCAAATTCTGCGTGAATTTCAGACCACTAATCTTCTCTCGTATGAAAGTCTTCAACTCTTCTTTCGAAAATTCGTTGACATTGCGTGGCAGATGCAAGCATGAAATATCGTACATTATTTCATCAACAAGATTTGCCGCGGTCACGAAGATTTCTGCTTTGTCTAATTCTGTGAGTATCTGATTCACTGATGTACTCATACACTTGTGAAACATTTCTTCGGTCGACTTCTGCAGATCTTGGTACGTTATACTGGGCAACTCTAATATGTCGGATCCTGTATATGAAGCGTTTGATATGAAAGAAGCTTCCGACAAGTCGGTTGTTTTTGCGACTGCTTTCTTCTCTTGATAATCCGCATCATTCTGAAGAGTTAGCCACGTGTCGTCATCATCCTCATAACTTTTAGAAGTTTTGGCATCATCATCAACATCTTCAAAAATATCCTCTGCAATGGTTGTGTCTTTACTAGACTCACCAATATTGGGAGGTGTAATACTGTAAATAAGACTCATATTTTGCGAATCTAAATTGTACTTTACAGAATTCTCAGTATCAGCCAACATATCAAGGACGATTTTATTCGAGGGTTTTATGTCGGATTTGATACTACTAGCCATATCTGCTATGCTATCACAGCGCGTGATTCGTTTCATGACAAGATCATCATCACTAAAGAAACTTTCTCTAGGAGTCGACATGGGACTGAAACACTCGTTTGTCTTATCAAGATCAGAAAAAGTAAACTCTAAATTGCTTGTCGTCATATCGCTACACCCAATAACATCATCGCTGACAAAATTCGTAAAGCTGCTATCAATTGTCATGCTAATGAAACTGCTGCGAGATTTCCTTTTGGGAGGATCAGATTCATCTTCAAATGGTCCCATGTCCACATTTGCGTCTTCTTTCTCTGTTGGAGAATTATCATTCTCGGCAAATCTTATGTTCTTGTCCGGAAAGGTTCTGCTTCCAAAAACGTTCTCCGGATCTTTGCAGTCTTTGTTCTCATTATCCAAGTAAATTTCTAAGCTGGCTTCTAACGGATTCTGTTTGATATCTTCACTGTCAAGTGGTGTGGAATAACTCAAGCCCGAGACAATTTCGCAGTCTTTGTGCTCGTTACAACCTATGCCTATCCGGCTTTCATCATTACTTTCAACTTCAGTAATGGGAGAGTGATCAAATCCCGCAGATTCTTGAACATCGTGCTTCTCGTTTTCAAAGTCTGGTGGAGTTTTTTCACAGTGAAAGGCATCTCGCGGTGTGGAATTATCAAAGCCTGAGAGATGTGGAAGGTTTTTATCTTCGTCAGCACTAAAATTTGAAGGATTCTCGTCACAAGGTTCTTCTTCTGCGAGCTCTGTTTGATACAACTCAGAAGTTGTTTCCTGACTATGTTTTTCAGATGCCACATTTGAAGGACTTATCTTGTTACATACAGAATCTAGTGGTTCAGTCTCTACAACTTCAAAAAGATCTTCATAATTGTGTTCTCCGAATTCAAGAGGCGGTACACTTTCTGAATCATTTTCGGCATTCAATCTTTCGGGTTCTTGGAAATTGCACTTTCCTGATTCAGAGTCTGGTTGACCTTTTTCTTCATCTTCAGTCATTTTTGGCAACGGAGAATTCAAGTCTGAGGGATTTGGATAGTTTTTACTTCCTTCACTACCAATATCCGAGGGATTCTCGTCGCGACTTTTCATGAGAGTGGGCTCAGACTGGTGGACTTTGCAGGACTCTCCAAGGTTGTGTTCTTCATACTCAATGACGGAAGGTTGTTCCTCGCCATGTGCACAGTGAAGAGGTTCAAGTTCTTCAAATTCAGAATGAACTTCAAAATTTTGCTCTTCAGATCCAAGGGGGAGTGGACTTTCTATTTCATTTTCAGCCCTCAAGAGACTGGTTTCTTTGATATTGCTCTCTTCGGTCACAAAATCTGGTAGGCTTCTATTGTCGCTTCCTCCGTATGAAGGGATGGACTGGTTCAAGCCTAAGGCATCTTGGGAAATCTTATTCTCTTCAATACTGACATCTGAAGAATTATCGTTGCGACTATCCACATCAGTGAGCTGAAAATTGTTGGATTTACTGTATTCTTCAAGCTTGGGTTCTTCAGACTCAATGTCAGGATGATTTTTCCTTTCACAAGCAGAATTTAAAGGTACAGGATCTTCATATTTAGAAGGATCTTCAGCTTTAAGAGAATCTTTAAATTCAGTGGGATCTTCAAAACAATGGCCTCCAAATTCACGGTGTGGTAGATTTTCCAATTCAATTTCAGTGCTCAATTGCCCGAGATCCTCGATATTGCACTCTTTGGTGAGAAAATCTGATTGGCTTCTATGGTTGCTTCCACTTTCTTGTCGCATGGAATGATGCAAGTATACGAGATTTTGAGAATTCTTCCTTTTTTCAAAATCAACATCCGAAGAGGTTTGACTGGAATTTCCGAGGCTCTCGAGCTCACACTGATGAGAATTGTAGCATTCTTGATAATGGTGTTCTCCAAACTTGACATTTGATGCACTTTTCATTCTACAAGCTGAGTTCAACGATTCAGTTTCTTCAAATCTGGACGTGCCATCAATGTTGCAATCCTGTAAGTCATGTGTCAATGGATCTACATTGCTAATTTGAACTATCACAGGGTCGAGCTCTTCAGAGTCACATACTTCAGATTTATTATCTGCTTGATTACTCTCATTGCTTCCAGTGGTCAACGGTTCCAATCGACTGATAACTGTAGCATCTTGGTAACTCTCTTGCTCTTGAGAAATATTTACACCAGAGTCTGTTGTATCAAAATGATCGCTCAAGTCTAATTCAATTTCTTTCTTCAAAGTTACTTCTAATGGGTCATTGGCAGTCTGCAGATCTATGAATCTGTTGTCATTGGAATGTATGTGATCACAGATGGCAAACTCAACTTCGTTAACATAATTAGTGAACTTTTGATTATTGTTGTACTCCAAGTCTTCTTGATCGCTGTATTCTGTTCTATTCGAATCAGCAGAACTCCTACCAATGGCCTCGTCGGCATTATTGGAAATTCTATATTCAGTCTCATTATATTGTGGCAGAACTGATTCATCATTGATGCCACAAGTTTGGAAAGGTATATCTGAGTCATCATTGAGAGATTCTGTACCATAATTCGTGACAGAAATCTGCACTTCACTTAAAAATACATTTTCTTTGTTACTATCACCAACAATGACGCGTTCATCTTTGGATCTATAATCAAAACTTTTGGTTTCAGTCTTGGTAAAAAAATCTTTGTCTTTGTTCTCACTTTCATTTTCTAACGCTAGTTTCAAAGTACTATCCAGGGAATTATCTGTGTCACTTGCGATATCGGTGGAGTAATATTTGTTACCTCCTGCCGTATAGCTGATATTCAGATCACGATCGTTTTCTATTACGAGGTGATTTGATTTCTGAATATTATCGACGATATCTGATTCAGCGGGTAAAACGATTCGTTCTGCGAAATTTACGTCGGCGTTTTTGGTGTACTGAACTAAATTAATCTGTGTATCCAGTTCTTGTAGGGGCCGTCTCTTGATACCATAACTGAAGTCTGAAGTTTCTATTTTTTCTTTTCCATCATCGCATTTTTCCTGTACGTCGTTCTTCATTCTTTTCTCGTAATTATCGAAGAAATCTTGTTTCATTTTGCGCTTAATAGTTTTGGCACTGAGAATTTCCGTGAATTGAGGTTTCATGGGGCGAGCAATTACTTGTGTTCTGGCAGTTTCTAGATAGCAAGCTTCATAACCGCTAGACAGAGACCAAATATCTTCAAGGCTGCTGTTGCTCCTGCTGCTACTAAGCCTTGACACTCCGGAAACTCCTGCAACCATACACCCACCCAAGCGAATCCCCAGGACTGATGATTAGAATAGGAATTGGTGTAAGCAAATCATGTAGAATTGAACAAGACGCAGTAGGAGAGCTACTCGCACCTCTCCTCATCTGCAGTAATCTCCTTCCTTTTTCAACTCTTCTGTATTACGAGACCCCTTATGACCTACACTTTTGAAAATAATCTATTCAAATTCACTTGAATCACTCAGTCTTACTCACATGACATACGTACATCAAAAGAAAACGTTGTTGTCACAGACAAAGTCCATCACATCAAATGAAAAATGTAACATCCATCAACAAGATGAGTTAACAAAAAGAACTTTTAATAAATTCATCTTTACCAATCGATTTGTAAATGTTATTGGACAACACAGTACAGTAACATAGAGCTCTTCTACGAAACCAATATTTATTGGAGAATGTCATAAGTATGACCATCTGATTGTGATCATTACTCAATTCTTCAATCAATATTGGTTGAGTTGAAAAACTACAGATCAAGTTTCTCACCAACTTGTTCAATCGCTCAACTTGTGCTAATGATTGGTTTGCATTCTTCATTTGGATGATGATGTTGGATAATCCGTAAAAAAATCTCGAGTTCTGCTTCAATCACAATGAATGAGCAGATAAATATATGAAAAATAAGGTCAACAGGATAATGAAGTATTAATAATGAATGTCGTGGCGATGAAAATAATAGTGCTTCAGCGAATCTAATTGAAGTAAGGAATATGTGCAGATTATAGAAGGCTTCTGAGTGAAAAATAATTTAATGCCAAGAATTGGAGTGCAGGATTAGAGGTGCGAGTGCCATTGGAAATAAGCAAAAAATCGAAGCAATTATAAAAAGTTAAATGCATTTCGACACATTGGGAGGAGCATTCCACATGCAATTTAGCAAAGCATGACATATTCAAGCAAAATTGGATTTGCAGAATAACATTTACAAAATTTACCTTTTCCGTTGACGTTCCTACTACGGTTCATCATCCCGGAGCGTCGTTGCTCATTGATAAAATCAGCATTCGCTAGATATGAATTGAATTATAGAAACTCAGATGTCAGTTCCTTTGATCAGGTTGACTTTCAGAAATGAGAGTTCTGAACGAATCATTGTCTTTTTTTATTGTAGTAAAAACATGAAAAATATAATTAGAATGATTTGAGTAGATTATTAAGAGCACTGGAGCTAAGCAGCACGATTTGTGAGCAGTATTATTTTGATTAAAAATTATTCTCATATCATTTTCTAGGACGAACACGTCAGTAAATTCTTCCAATGACTCTAAACAGAGCTACAATGACGGACGAAATGTAACGGCAACGTATTAGTCTCCACACCGCGATGAAGAAGAGAATATTTCCAAGGATAGTCCTTCCGAAAATCGTTCTTGTTGAGACCGAGATAAACGAGGAACCACCGAATTTCCGGTTCTCACCTGCCTCAGACCTTGTTTCACGTTGAGCATTCAAATGCTCAGATTTAAAATCCTCCCGCAGTGTTTTACCACCACCGAGAATTTTTTAGCCTGTACTGCGTCACAATTTGTTCATGCTCATGCGACGAATATCATGCACTTCATTTTGATTGTAATCAAGAGATAAAAGACCCGCATGCATGAAATGACGGACATAAAATAAAAAATATGATTATATTGACGACGCTTACCATCGCTGAGCACAACCTCTGGCTGACTTGGTGCAGGCACTTGTTTAGTTGCTATCCGTAATACTCTGGGTTCTGATCAACAGGAATAGAGATCGTGTTAAATCGGTGGAATCTATCTCGCGAACAAAGTCAAGAAATGTGTCATCACTGTGGATTCTTACCGTCTCTGCTTTCTTCTTCAGTCTCCGAGGTGACGGAAACTGGCGACTGGATGGGACTCTTAGCAGTGCTGGATTCATGAGTAGCACGACTAATATTAAAGGATGAAAGAGCTTCGGATTCCGATTGCGATTCGTCATCTGAAACGGACAAACAGGGGCCATCATCAATAATCCAACATTGATCAGACTGATGCTAACGAGAAAACTATTTATGAATCATTATTGATCAGGACGTAAAGATTGATGATAGATAAATTTTCAAACGGAGTGAATTGTATGTAAGAACTTCATCATTCATTAAAAATACTCACAAGGATCTCCTTTCACTTTGCGTTCAACTTCTCTTTTGTATTGGTCTAACTCTTGATCTGTAATAGTATCGAACGGATTTTTCGCATATGGTGTTTTATACACCATCGCATTGTGTTGAAAGCCTCTTTGGATAATTCCTTTGCTAGCTGCTCCTACAAGAACAACTTGTTCTCCAGTACCGCTGATGGTAGCATCCTTTAACAGTAAAAATTTTCCGTTAAAGATACAATATGATTAATCGTAAACAATCTTCGACTCTTGATTACACTTTTATATCAAATTTCCCTTGTTACGAACACTTTAAATTGCAGAAGATTTTAGAATCGACATTGACTTTGGATTGTGGATAAAACAATAAGTCTCTCAAAAGGAAGAACTGAATACCAAATACGAGACAACAATTGGAACACATTAATCCTCGACGCAACAGTATCACAAGTGCTGATCTATTGAAATTGTTAGGCAGATTTATATTGATGGAGAATTCAATTACCTGCATCTTTTTAGCCTCTTCCCACGTCACGCCTTCGAGAATGTGTGATTGTGGACCAGCAGAAATCTTATCTGCTCTTCTATAATCTTTGATCTACAAAATCAACGCTTAAATTAGTAATTCTCGTTTGCAAGTACAGAGAAGACGAGACACGTAATGATATACGAACCTGTTGCTGAAGTTGTTTAAATTCCTTAGGGTTCGTATTCTTGGGTACAAACTGCAGTGCACCGTCAATCTTGACTGGTGTACTGCTATGCGTCGGCGAGCCATCGGACACCCACTGCGCACAAAACCAGATTAATTCAGCATTTATTCGTTTTCAAAAGATTTCCAAAAAAGTGTACGATGTTCATCAATTCTGATAAGAATCAAGAATTCGAGCGATTTCGTAGAAAAAATCCAATGAATATTGATCACCTTTACGACGCGAACTGTGTGCCTGCTAGTCCTAAACAAAGCTTATGATGTAGTCCCATTGCAATGAGGAACCATTTTACACATAATCGTGCATTTCACGAAGATTCAACTCTTCCGAGTCGCTCTAATGTGAGTGTGAATTTATCTGGTTTTGTGAATGCAGTGGATGTTCCATGCCGAGGCCACCGAAAGCTTTGAAGATGACCAACAGGCACACATAATGTTGAAGAATCGTTTGTCCATAACCAACGTGGTTGAATTGAGGTCAATTTATATGATTGGCCGGGAAAGTCATGGGTCAGATTTTGACGATCCAATATTGATCTTTATTTCAACATTTAAAGCTACATAAGACATATTCCTTCACGCTTCGTCCTCAGAAACAATATATGAATATCAACAGCGTCACGTTGAGGAACTAGAATACACGAATCCAACCGTTTAAATTTTTCACGGTTTTTATATAGATTGCACAACAATTAGAATACATTGGAATCACTCAACGGGCAAAGCAAAAATATATAGTTGTCAAGATCGTTGATAATTGTATATAGTTAAAAATGGAATGCATCGCTTGGAATGCTCAATAGTCATCCACTAAAGTCGGAGCTAGTAAAAAGAGCATTAAGGCAGTGAACAATGATTAGTTGATTATTAGTACGGCATTTCTTTGATTTCGTGTTAATGTATATAATTCTTAAAAATCGATAGAATCTGATATTTCAAAGTTCATTCGTAAGATCTACATTAAGAGCGAGTGTAATAAAAAATGGCTAAGGACTCTTCAAGCGTCACAATGGTTGGATAGTTTTCATTTACTCAAACTACATCTACGCGACGAGAAATGGAAGAGGATAGTTGGAAGAGTTAATCTGTCTTATCTTCAAAAGTTATAACTTCTACCTTCGTTATCTTCTTTGGGTCTGGGGTGCCAGTCTCCAGAATTTCAACTTTCTGGTAAACATTTGGTGAGTTCAGCCAACGCGTTCGGTCAGTTCCTTTGCGCCCTCCTTTCCACAAGCTTGACGAAAAGAAAATGGTCAATTCAAGGTTCCAATTCAGTGATCTGAATCGCTCATAAACTCGAATTACTCATGTAATTGTTGTGGGGATATGAGATGTGAGATTTAGGAATGCGAAAGTCACGAATTAAGCTTAGCTTTCTCACATTCAATGCCGATCAGATTATGGGTTCAATTGACGTAGAGATTGATTCCATAGTCAGATTTTTGATGATTTGATAATTCGCATTCAGAGAAGAAAACAGCTTCCTGACTCCTCATTTTTTGGGTACCAATGCATGTGAACTCACAATGCTCATACCGTTTCCGGAGGAAAATTACTCGAGGATTCTACCGTATGAAGAGTCTAGTTCCTGTATCATTGAGTTGAAACACGAAGGAGACGAACGAATGATATGGAAACACATCGATGGTAATGAATCTTCATAAAAAACTAAGGACTTTTCAGATGCTTGCTCAGTATATTCAGAGATGGGCCAGGAACTCACCCTTGTTTATATAACTCCTCTTCTTCGAGCAGATAGCCAAGCGAAGATACGGCCGGAGGAACTTCCACATCGTTGCGGGGCCTCGGAGGCTCGGTCTTGACAAGAGGGTTCCTGTAGATGTAGCCTGTGCGGAATCCCTAAAAATAAAAAACAACATGCGTCAACATTGTATTAAGCACAAAATATGTGAGACGAAGGTGATTAATCAACACTTGAAATTCCAACTGCTCATTGCTGATTACACGGGTTAGCTTAATTTGATTACAATCTGGGAAGTGAGCTGAGTCGTGATTGCGATATTCGTTGGAAATATGCGTCTACAGTCTTGAGAGACTTTTCGGGCTCCTGGGCGGTTGTATAGCAAAACCACCTCAACATTTGTGCAAAACCCGACTCGACTGCTTAATTTTTCCACATACATCGCGCCGCGTAAGTACGAGTCTCATTTTGCAAATGGAAGAAGTAGTGCGTGGGATGCACGCTGATTGAATTGCTCCTATGAAAAACGAAATTCCCGAAAATTGTATGGCCTACGAGAGAATTCGAGTCGAGAAATTGAAAATATCTGGAATCGTCAGAGAATTGGATGAGCATGCACTGGGCTTACCGCGTTGTCGAGCATGCGCATGAGCGCCTCGAACTCGGTGCCCCCGATGCGCCAGCGTTTTTCGAGCTTCTCAGCCAGGGCCGCGGGCTCGGTGACGACGCTGCTCGGCTGGGGTACGGGCGCCTTCCGCGACGCTTCGAATATCGCTTTGCGCGCCTCGTCCGACACGAGGCTGAGGTTGTCGACGCCGAGGGGCATGAGCTTGAGCTGAGTTTCGCAGGCCAGCACGGTGTTGTACACGTTGAAGAAGGCCTCCTCGACCGTCTCGCCGCAGCAGAGGGCGCCCCTGTTCGTCAGCAGCATGACTTTGTTGATGGGGCCAAAGTTCCTCGCGAGCTTCTCGCGCTCCTCGGGATCCAGATTGCCGCCGCCCACGTAGTGATGATTGCTGATTTCACCTATGACTATGCTCTCTTGACCGATCGGCAGCAGGCCGCACTTTGTCGAAGATATCTGTAGATCAAGGCGATTACAGCGAGAATCCAAAGAGCAATGATCCTTGATAGAGATAATCGAGAGCAACTCGAGGGACACATTTTGACTATTAGCCTTTCAATTGAATCCTTCTTCAATAAATAAAAAAAATTGAATCCTTTGGTGACACTTATTCTCATTGATCGAGCAGAGGTACTCGACACGACGGGAGTAAAAATGAAGTTCTTGCATTTCGTTCAAATAATATTTGTAAGATGATCGGTAAGATCCCGTACAGCATGGGCCTTACATTAAAACTTGATTTCAACTCGATTCATTACCAGAACACTTCTTTAGCGTGGGAATAAGTTGAAAGTTGAAACTTTGCACCATTTCAGTAAGTACACGAGGGTTGTACTAGATGTTAAAGCTAGAACATCTAGCTGTAAGAACAAATCCAAACCGTACCACGAATTTTAGATTCATTCTTCCCATTCCACCGTTTCGATAAAACAGACTAATTTTCTCGGAAAAGATACCTTATCGTATGCTGAGTCAGTGGAATAAGACTAATCGAGCTGATCGCAGCGTCTTCAATAGAAATTCGAGACGCTCATTCGAGCTTTGAGATATAGTTTTACGAACTCAGTACGTTACAGCACGTCGTCCGATAGTTACTCATCGATACACTCAGCACATCAAAATGAAAAACACTACTCTCGAGAGACAAAGATAACGCTGAAAAATTAGCGGATTCCGCATTGGAACGGAGACATCCGTAATAGAAAAGAAGCCGAAGAAGGCCGGAGTAGGGCGAGTGACCCTCGAGACGCGGACACGCGTGAATGGGCGTGACACTCACGGCCGTGACCGAGGGCGTTGCGATGTGAACGATGCACTTGATGTCGGGCCTGGCCGCGTGTATGGTCGAGTGGAGCTGGTAGCTGGCTATGTGCACGCCAAAGTTGGTCGTGCCCTGCTCGACGACGCCGCCCTGCATGTCGGCCTTGACGAGGCTCGAGGCCGTCACCTCGTGATACAGCAGCCCATATGGATTTACAAGAAAGTGCTCGTGGTCCTGGTTGAGGCGCGCCGTTATCATACCGCCGACTCCTTGCGTCCAGCCGTAGAGATCCAAAAGCCGGAATACGGCTGCGAGCTTGCACCGGAGAAGCTTCTCGCCTTTGGCGTAGCCCATGCTCTCGACTCCTCGTATGTCGTTTATCGGAACGACGCAATTCGAGTCTGTTGGTGAAAGATGAAGGGGTTAATTTATTCTAGTGTTTTTTTTTTGTAAGTATTCCGAATTTGAGAGAACTCGTGATAGAAATGATTTTATTCTTCCGAGAACTGATTTGAATAGTTTTCATTGGCAAGACGCAAACAAGAGTTAAGAGATGATATAAATTTCGTGACAGGTGATGAATGAAAAATATTTTGAAGAAGTTCACTCACTCTTGAACACATTGGCATTGAACCGAGCTCCCTGGTGGCCCATCATCTCAGAAATCTGCTGCAGCAGTCCGGACGGCCCAGAGCCGTCCTTCATTTGGGTTTCTATGATTCGTTCGAGCTCCTCTCTGAATAGACGTGAATTCATCATGAGCTCTACTCGCTTTCTTCTCTCCATTTCTCTCAT
>JAPYYZ010000505.1:0-20389 GCA_030522705.1 Eretmocerus eremicus
TTTACAAAGCATGGATATGATACCTTGGGTTAGACACCTCGTTTCGTTCAAACTATCATGGTGGCGCCACTTGCCGTCTCGCGATTTAGCGACGGTCGGCAATTGCAGTGGCGCCACCTACAATTCACTAGGTTTTTCCCAATATGGTCCCGGTGTACGGCCTCGCCTTAAGAAGTTATCACGGTCCTTGAGAAGTCGAGGGTCTGTACTATTCTCCAGATTCTCGGAGAACCATGGTGCGATAACGGGCAATGTCGCTTTGAGACAAATATATCGTCGACCATCCCATCCAAGAGAATGAAAAACCAAGTAGGTGTCACAGAATTCTGAACCTTCTCAAACCTCTGGCATGATGATCTGAAGAGTTGAGCTGAATAACAAGTAGATGATCAAAATTTGAATTTTGGGGTTCCGCGGGTGAAATATGTGACTCACAGTCGGAAGATTTTGGTTAGAGGAATAAGGAGGGCTTTGTGTCACATGCTTGAGAGGTATACTGAGGGGGGAAAATGGGATCGAAACATGAATTGGGCAAGAATCTTGTTGTCACGGATACAATACTCTCTCTTTGAGGGAGCAAAAACTCACGTAGCCGCTCAGAATCACATCCGGAGCTTAATCTGATCACATAATTTGAGAGTCCAGATGATTTTACGTTGATGCTGTGCAGCTCAAATGAGTTCTGAGGGCTTGTCCGTACAAGAGAATGAGATCCGATGAATTTTAGGGAGAGAAATGACGATCGAACGACGTTTCGACAACATTTCTTGTTCAGGCCGCTGTTCTGGCTGCAAAAACCGCAGTTGTAACTATGCGAATTCAAAGATTCTGTGGATCAAGGTCCGCGAGTCTTTCTCTTCTACTTCTTAGAGGAGTAGCTAAGTATTTTTTATGCGGAATCGACAGCTGAACGAGATCCATGACTTGAGAGAGAAATCACTCTTTTTGTAGGAAACATATCTGGTGGCGCACATTCTGAATAATAAAATTCGGTGCGACTTTTGAGGAACTATTTCGAGGAATGTTGAGGTCGAGGTATTGGAATGAACACTCGCGAGTTGCACTAAAAATGATGAAGCTTCTAGACATTTCTCGTGAAAGATGGAGTTTGCGCGACCAATATCAATAGCATGACCATATTCTAGGTCAATTCTAAGCTCGGATTTGGAAAGTCCATACAGTTTTGCGTCGCACCTATGATTTTTTGATTTTTTTTCTGAGGGCCACTACATGCTTCACACAGTGCCCGACCTAGACTCCGCGAATGTCTACATCCGAGCGTTGATGGGTTAACGGTAGATATTTTTCGATGACAGAATCTTCTTATTCCAAAAAACAGAATTTTCCCCAGGAAAAAGGTTTGAATTTTGGGATTCGCCCATATAATGCCTATACGTGTAACCCTACACTCGAAGCGGGATGAATCATCTTGGGGAGGTGGGGTGAGGGATGAATAGTTAGCACATTGCAGCTGTCAAGATTATTGATGTTTTTGAACGTCATCAAAGCCCGTACTTGCCCGGGAATTACTCGAGTGTGTGATTCTGTGTGTCCATGGGATGTAGAATCTGGATCCATTAGGTGAGAGAGTTCGTGGTCTCCTCCAAGTATACAAATGACACTACGTTGTATACTTATCCGTATGTCTTCCATGCCCACTCTGCTCCTACATGACACTATTTTCAATTACCTTCCCTGGACTCAAACTAGGAATGGAGCATATATCCTCATTATATCCTGTACGAAAATTTCCTCCATTCCAGTGAAATCAGTACTTCATGGGTCAAGGAGATCTATGACGATGTGATCGAAGAATGTAACAAGCATGGTGGTGTTCTGCACGTGTATGTGGACCAAGCCTCACCTCAAGGGAATGTATACGTGAAATGTCCCTCCATATCTACGGCAGTTGCATCAGTCAACTCTCTACATGGTCGGTGGTTTGCTGGACGTGTGATTACCGCTGCCTACGTGCCAGTTGTGAATTACCACGCGCTCTTCCCAGATGCTACGACAGCCGTCCAATTGCTACTGCCAAAAACCCCCCGAAAAGGCGTGTAGCTGGCATGTAGGCGTGTATGAACTGCGCATGAATTCCCATGGCGTATGGACATGAAACAGACAATTTCCGGCATGAGCTATCATCTCAGGAGAGTAGAACATGTTGAAAATCTCGAAATAAATATTACTTCGTTTCCGAATAAACCGAGTCGAAGGCAACTCCATGAGAGAAGAATCTTATTTTCCTGGGAATTCATAGTTTCAAGCAAGAATCAAACCTTACGGTCGCGAGGTGTGGAAGTATCAACAAATCACAACAAATACTTGCATCTCAGCACACCTCGTGTAACTGTACAATTGTAGGTATACTAACTCGCGCCTCGTGGCTGTGTGTTTATACAGCCGACTAGCGGTGCCCCTAGACACCTCCAACTCCGTCTGACATTTTCACAGAGAATAGCCGCGTCCCTCCTTCCCTCATCGTAGTCACGGGAGTCTGTAAGTATTTTCGACCACGACTCGCGCAGAACCCGCTCATATCACGACCATATCACCCATAATCAGAGATGCCGCACATCAAAGGTTACTAGATCAGCCAAATCACACTCCCTCCCATCGCGGCTGCAGCATCAACGTCGTGAGTAAATGTCGACGCGTACGTCATGTACACATTGATTTCTATATCTATACAGGGCGTTTCAATAGGGCGCATTTACCCGTAACTGGGTCGTAGGTTATCGATCAAAGTTTCTAAATTTGCGAGAAAAAAGAATTTTTCAATGATCGAAATTTTCTTGGGAGAATTTTGGAAACTGGCAACAATTGCGCATCGAGCATATCGCGAGGCGTATCGATTGTATCTCTGAGGTGTATCGGGCATATCGCTATGGGGTGTATCAAGGGGATGTATAGCACGGATCGATAGGGTATATAAAGTGTATCGCAGCGATACACTCGAATATCTGTTTTCGTGCGGAGTCATAACCCACATTGGCTTTGTGCCCATGCAATTCGCTCTCCTTACTTTTGCAGGGTAGCGATCGGATTGGAGAGTGCATTTCGCCGAGAGTCGCGCAATTTCCTCAAACTGATGACTGCCGAATTGGCTAGTTATTATTCTGTGCATAACCTCGTAGGGAAGTGAACGCGTGTATTCGAGCAGGGCATTTTGACTCTCACATTGTGACTTCAGACAGACCTCAAAGATACTAGCCCAAGCTCTATGCCGAAATGGATTTGAGATGTTTCTCCGCCCCCACCAATGACGAGTATTATATTCGAAAGCCAAGAAGAAAGGGTGAATTCAGACCAGTGTTGTGCCACCATGCTGATTTGTAATCCATGGCTGATTGAGAGTGATTCCTGCGACAACGAGCAACCAAATATCGTGACCAGTGTGTCTTAGCATAATTTCGAGAGTGACAGAGATCAATTTTCAAGGCAATTTGAACAAGGTTTGCTGCAAACAACTCAACCATAACATAATCATCATCCCTCACAAGATCCAAATCATGTACACTGTAAAAAATGTTGGGGACGAACTTCAACCAACTTTCATTTCATCTTCTGGTCGGACACAAAATTCAACCATCTGGTTGAATTTAAATTCGACCAAGCGGTTGAAATTCAACCAAGTGGTTGAATGCACCAGTGGGTAGAAGAAAGACCCTGAAGACCGGTTTATATTCTAGTACGAGAGAAAAACAATCCTCGCGCACAAAGTAGAAGAACTTGCGCGCGGGAGAAGAAATCCATAAGCTTGCAGGCTGTTTATTGAGGGCCTATAGCTGAGTCTTCATGGGATACGTGCGCGCGGGACGTGTTCTGAATGTCGAGAAATCTGGTTCTTAATAGCCCACAACTCATTCTACTCTCAAATCAAAGGCTCCTGCGAAGCTCGAAACTTTTCATTTAAATCCAACGAAATATAACGAATTCACTTCGTGTTCGACAAACAATGAGACATTCCGCTAGTATCCATGAATAAGGTCACTCCCCGTTTGTGTTTCAGGAAGGAAAACACCGTTATTCACGGTTATGAGATGAAAAAAGTCTATCTCATCTGATTAGAGTCGAATCATTCTCCACTCGTTATTGGTGATCGCCTTGAGTGTGCTTGATTAATAATCCATCAGTGTCTCACTCATCTCCTAGGAGATGGATCTGTCTAACTTCACTATTTTTCGGAGAATTCGAAGTCTCTGGAATAAAGAGTGGGAAGGTTGCAGGATATCGAGAAATATTTCTGAAAATTCTTTCTTTTTGAAGATCGAATGCTCTTGCGAATCCATATCATTTCATGGTTCTCACGTCAATTTTAACCGATACGTAACGCAGCAATCGTAAGAAAGTTTATTTAGTTGCTTCGAACACTACTCAGAATTTTCTCCCGTTTTCCAATACTCAGTCGTTTTTCGGTGCATATACTGACCGATGAAAGGTTCAAAAGTCTTCTGATCTTTCTATAGCTCGACCTCTCGGGGGCGAACTGTTGTAGACCTAGACGACTCTTGCTCAGAATATTTTACTATTCAATTTTCGGATCTGTTATTGTCATCCGCTATTGCTTCCACAGGAAACAGCTGAAATTATTGGTAGTTGGTGAAAATCCGTCAATTCCAGCCTTGACTTGAACGAGCCAAGCTGATTTTGCTAGCGTAATCCATAGAAGAAAACGAATTTCCATAAACATTCACTCAATCTGAGCTTTTCGTATCAGCTCAGAGCAATACCTGTAGATAAAAAACTCAAATCCTCACAACTCAGAAGTTTATTTGGCTCCCTATCCTCTCTCAAAAGGATCATTGGATCAATGTAAGACTAAAAGCATCTGAACATTCGACTGTCGCACAACTTCTCCGAATAAAAATGATGATCAGAAATAACCGATCAATTCATTCGATTGAATAAAAGCGTTTGAGAATGGATGTTATAAGAGCTCCGTGATCCTTTCCTAGGAGTATTTCCCGAAGTTTTTTGGCCAGGATATGGCTGTGTTTCTGAAGGAAGATTCCTCTGAAAAGTGATTTGGAAGGGTTCAATAGTGAGGGGAAAATTTCGACGAGGCCCTCATTTCTCATTTCATTTCACTCATTGTGAACATCTTGAATGATGGCGATTTCCTTCGAGAGCGATATTTTTATAGATCAATAGTCATGTCTCGGTTCAGGAACATTTTAAGAGACCAAAGTGGGTTTTATGGCTTACAGAGTTCATGAATACCAAGAATAGATCGGACGATTTCCGCATGATTTGAGCGACCTATGGTGGAAGAGTTACTGTGTCGCACTGTTCAACACTCTTGAACAAGAATGCTGGAATTGCGTGCGGGAATGTTGAAGGATATGCGATGCGGATCGAATCCCACGTCGAGCACAAGAATTCTCACCCAAACTGCTCTTCTGATACTATGCAATTTTGTGAGAAAAGTTTGAATGAACAATGTTGGCAATATCAGGTACGAATGAGCCATTTTTCGTAAACACATATTGACTTTGATTCTTCTGTTTCTGATCAACTAGCTCACATCTTCGATTCTGTACTCAATTTTGTATCTCAGTATGTACATAATGGACATTGTTGAGGATCAATAGAATGAATCGTGAGTTTAGAAAAAGTGTACGAGAACATCCTTAAAATGATTGTGGGATACAATAGAGAGAAATTGTTTCAGATTTCCAAAGAATCCATTTTCTCTTCCTTTCTCAAAAATTTCGAGACCGATTTTGACAGGATTCGATGAATTCAAAGCCACCTATCAATATCCGATCGTGCGTTTCAGGAATTTGAACGAGCATCACTGTTTTATTCAACGATGCAGTCCGAGATAAGGTTTACTCCAAAAAATGGGGTCCCTAAAGCTAGCGAAGGATAAGTCGCAGAATCGCATCAGACCTAGCTCACTTTTTTTTACCTTTGTCTCACTAATTTATCACCAGGATGAAAAAAATTTTACCACTCATGCGGCCGAGTAATTATAGTTTTTGCCAGCGGAAGTCTTCCGCTAGCGAAAACATTGCCTTGTATACATCAGAGCGGGACGTAACTAGGCTCATTTTTTCTTACTTTTTCTCACTCCAAGAATCGAACCTCAGAATTAGGATCGACCTTTGTCGAGCGGAGATATCGGTGATTTCACCGGCGGAAGCCGTCCGCTAGCAAAAACATTGCCTTGTATACATCGGAGCGGGGTGTAACCAGGCTCATTTTTTCTCACTTTTTTTTACTCCAAGAATCTAACCTCAAAATTAGGATCGACCTTTGTCGAGCGGAGATATCGGAGTTTCCATTATGGGGAGTTATGCGCTAGCGCAGACTCATAAGGTATATACAATGGGGACAAACGCGACGGACATATTTCCCAGCGTGGTTATCACTCCAGCTCTGAGATCGTATTTTCACCAAGAAATCGGGTACCATGGTGGGTATGACTGGTTTCCGGATCCAGGAATGATATGAATGATAGATCGTGAAGTGTTCTATGAAATCTATGGGCGGGATGATTTTTCACCACTCACACTGCAGAGTAATGAGGTCAGATCGCTCGTATTTTGAACTCTGAGATCGTATTCTCACCGAGAAATCGGGTACCATGATGGGTATAATTGATTTCCGGATCCAAAGATGATATGAATGATAGATTGTGATCTGTTCCATAGAATCCAGGTGCGAGTCAATTTTTTATCACCCACACCGTGGAGTAGTAAGGTCAGATTGCCCGTATTTTGAACTCGTGAGATCGTATTTTCACCGAGAAATCTGGTACCATGATGGGTATAACTGGTTCCCGGATCCAGAAGTAATACGAATGATAGATTGTAATCTGTTCTACAGGATCCAGGTGCGAGTCAATTTCTTACCACCCACACCGTGGAGTAGTAAGATCAGATCGCCCGTATTTTGAGCTCTGAAATCGTATTTTCACCGAGAAATCTGGTATCATGATGGGTATGACTGGTTCCCGGATCCAGAAGTGATATGAATGATAGATTGTGATCTGTTCTGCAGAATCCCGGTGCGAGTCAATTTTCCACCACCCACACCGTGTATTAGTGATGTCAGATCGCTTGTATTCTGAACTCTGAGATCATATTCTCACCGAGGAGTTGGGGACCATGATGGGTATAATTGGTTCCAGGAGCTGGGAATGATGTGAACGGGTGATCATACACTGATCCTATTTATCCTAAACAAATGATACCTTTGTCTCGCGAGCTAAGAACAAATCAGCTCTTTCTCATTGGAATACAATGGGTCTTGACTAATTTGGGAGTGCTTGATGGAAAAAGAAAGTGCATGAAAATGTGCTGAGACGTGTGAGGTAATTTTGGGATGCATCGCAGTACAATCCCGACAAGCCGCAATCTGATATGAGGAGATATATCTCATTCTTGTAATAATTCTATTCAATCTTCATTCACTCACGAGAATCGAATGTCTCAGGTCCTCTTCATTAGAGTCCAACGATCTTTATTCTTTCTCAAAGCTCTCACGATGAACATCAAAATCTGTCTAACCATGTTGGAGGACTTTAAGATTCGCCGGAGTTAGGAAGTCGAGAAGCTCCAATTTGTTATCACGAGTAACTCTGCATTCCCCAGAAATGGAATCTCTATCCCTCAAAAATAGAGTAGCGTGAAAACAGGCCAACTCATATTCAACCCGTTCACTATTTCGTCACCTCCAGGGATCACAATCTATCGTTGATATCATTTCTGGGTCCGGGAACCAGTCATACCCATCATAATAGCCGATTTCTCAGTGAAAATACGATCTCAGAGCTCAAAATACGGGCGATCTGAGCTTACTACTCCACGGTGTGGAAGGTAAAAAATTGATTCGCGCCCGGATTCTATAGAACAGATGACATACTATCATTCGTATCACTTCTGGATCCGGGAACCAGTCATACCTATCATGGTACCAGATTTCTAGGTGAAAATACGATCTCAGAGTTCAAATCACGAGCGATCTGACTTTACTACTTCGCGGTGTGAGTGGTGAAAAATCATATCGCACCTGGGATCCATAGATCAATTAACGTTCTATCATTCGTATCATTTCTGGATCCAGGAACCAATTATACTCATCATGGTACCAGATTTCTCGGTGGAAATACGATCCATGAGCTCAAAATACGGGCTATATGGCCTTATTACTCTGCAGTGTGAGGGGTAAAAAATTCTCTCGCACCTAGATTCCATAGAACAGTTCACGATCTATTATTCTTATCATTTCTGGATCCGGGAACCAATTATTATTATTTTTTTTTATTCAACCGGGAACCAATTATACCCATCATGGTACCAGATTTCTCGGTGAGAATACGAACAGAGAGCTCAAAATACGAGCTTTCTGAACTTGCTACTCTGAAGTGTGAGTTGTAAAAAATTATCTCGCACCTGGATTCCATAGAACAGATTACGATCCATCCTCGATATCATTTCTGGATCCGGAAACGAGTTATACCCATCATGGTACCCGAATCTTCGATGAAAATACGATCTCAGAGCTCGAAATACTGATTTTCTGAGTTGATGACTCCGTGGTGTGGACGTAAAAATTACTTCGCACTTACATATCATGGATCAGTCTAAATTCCATCCCCTAGATCATTTCAGCTCCCGGAACCAAATATACCCATCATGGTACCCGATTCCTTGGTGAAAATATGATATAAAAGCTCAAAATACGAGCGATCTGACCTTACTACTTCGCGGTGTGAGTAGTGAAAAATCATATCGCACCCGTAATCCATAGATCAGTTCCCGATCTATCATCCATATCATTTCTGGATCAGAAAACCAACTATACCCATCATGGTACCCGATTTCTCGGTGGAAATACGATCTCAGAGCTGGAGTGATAACCACGCCGGGGAATATGTCCGTCGCGTCTGTTCCCATGGTATATACCTTATGAGTCTGCGCTAGCGGATAGCTCCCCATAGTGATAACACCGATATCTCCTCTCGACGAAGGTCAATCCTAATTTTGAGGTTAGATTCTTGGATCAAAAAGAAAAGTAAGGAAAAATGAGCCCAGTTACGTCCTGCTCCGGTGTATACAAGGCAATGTTTCCGCTAGCGGAATGCATTCGCTGGTTAAAACTCCCATATCTCCGCTCCACAAAGGTTGATCATGATTTTAAAGTTAGATTCTTACAGTAGAAGAAAATTTAAAAAAATGAGCTGGGTTACACCCCGCTCCGATGTATACAAGGCAATGTTTCCGCTAGCGGAAGGCTTCCGCTGGTGAAACACCGATATCTCCGCTCAACAAAGGTCGATCCTAATTCTGAGGTGAAATTTTTGGAGTGAAAAGAGAATGAGAAGAAATGAGCCTAGTTACGTCACGCTACGATGCATACGAGGCAATATTTTCGCTAGCGGAAGCCTTCCGCTGGTGAAACCACCGATATCCCCGATGAACGATGGTCGATCATGATTTTGAGGGTAGATCCTTGGAGTAAAAGAAAAGTAAGAAAAAATAAGCCTAGTTACGTCCCGCTCCGATCCATGAGAGACCATGTTTTCGCTAGCGGAAGGCTTCCGCTAGCGAAAACTTCGATAACTCGGCCGCATGAGAGGTAAAAAATTTCTCATTCTGGTCATAAATCAGTAAGAGAAAGGTAAGAAAAAGTGAGCTAGGTCTGATGCGATTCTGCGACTTATCCTTCGCTAGCTCCAGGGACCCCAAAACGTGACCTCCAGGAAAATGCCTCTGGGAATTATGAAAATATTTAGATTGACTAATCCACGTGGGACTATGGTCCTTTAATATTGAAGAAATCATCAGAATTTTTGGGAAATTTCGGAACATTTCGATTAGACGGTATAGCCAATTTGAGTTCGTCCACATATGGACGGCCCCAAACCAGAACGGAATAATTCTATTTTTGGCAAAATTGAGTTCTCCAATGGAAACAGTAAGGAAAGAGATGTAGAATGTGTGAATGTGATTCCGCAATGGAAAATCACTTCGAATTTCACGCCACCGCAACAGCATATGTGGTTGTCAACGGAAAACGCTTCCTTTCCCGAACCAAAACAGAATAAATCCACATTTTGTGTCCAAGTCTGTCCATCAACGACCTCCAATGAGTTCGTGATACTTTGTAACGATCAACTGCGGTTCGACAGATCATAACAGATTAGTTAGTATGGTTCACCGATGTTTACGATGATAGAAGTCGCTGCGATGCGCGTAGTTCGTCGTATATGAGCCTCGTCCAATCGTTTGAGCACTCTCGCATGCATTCAATATGACAACGAGAGCCGTGAATTTGCTGCAGTATGCAAATATCGTACATCTCAGGCGCTTGTCCGAGAGTTTCAGCCAATTTTATGTGTGAGAGATGAATGGGTTTCATTCTTCAGCAAAGTTGAAGAAAGTGATCACAAATAGAAAAAACTCGATGAACAATGATGATTCCAATCGGCTCGATGATGTATATGGGTCAGGTATGGACGATCTTCTTCGTTGACGTCCAGATAAAAGATCATTCAACGAAAAAGATGCGGCATTTGAGATGGCTAATTTTGGAAAAGGAGCTACAAATGGACTTTTCAATTCATTGGACAAGATTGAACAGGATAGCTATATCTTCAACTTCGAGCCCGTGACGTCTGCAGAGAGAAATGATATGCAGTAGATTTGTTGCCATATATTCCTACAAAGCACCATACGTTTTTCTAGATTTACCAGTAGTTCGACCCATGAGGACTTCAAAAAGAGGAAGAACAAGGGAACTGCCGCTCTAGTGGACGATGGAATCAACGGCGAAATCATCTTTGGTGACGAAATCTCTCAGTTGACTGTAGTCTCTATCAGAATGATGGGAAAGACATTCTCAAACTTGTGTGGACTATTGGTTATTCCCCTTAAGTAGTGCATTCCATAGTTTGAGTTTTCAACTTGGAATGTGAGGTCATAATATATCCATATTAGAATAGGGGCGAATTCCTAATCCAAATATTCAGAAACTTGCAATGAATGTAATGTATGGAATTGGATTTTCCCCATCAATGACTGTCCCCGTCGTAATGCGTTATTCGCCTCACAGACTCCTGGCACATTTTGAGGTACGATCTCATCGAGAAATGATTTCGCTTGTGCAGAGTGTACTCCGATTCCGCGCAGAGAAATTTCTCGATCTTCAAACCAAAACGGAATAGATTCACCATTCATGATTCCTAGATCAATTCGGAATATGTGCAAATTTAACGAAACAAGTCGATTTATTCCGTTTTGGTCCGGAAAGAAGCGGAAAGATCCCCGAACCAAAATGGAATGAATCCATTTTCCGAATAAATTCGCTTGTGAGAAACAAAAAATCGAGAATCATCATGCCCCCAACATGAATAGTTAGCCATTTACAATATTTTTTAGGTGTCATGAGCAGTTTTGCTCAAGCGCTCACCATGATTTGATTTTAGACAAAATACTGTGAAGCTCTCACCTGCAAAAATTGGAAAATGGCGCTCATGCCGTTTTGTTTTGGAGCCGTCGATATATTTGTTGGCTTTTCAGCGGCAAGGTTGAGACTTCCGCAGGTCATCCATCTGATATATGGCTGCCTGGGCAGGGGGCGGGGGACTCAGGACATTCTGCTTTTATCAACTTCTGCACAACCGCATCGAATGAATCGAAGAGCAGCCTCGGCATTTTGTAACTCATGCCAAGACTCAAATTTTGGCTAGGCAAACTCTGCATATCAATGTTTGGATATTCCGAAAATTGTGCTTTAGAGGCCGAGGTATCTCCAAGTCCATTTCACGGCATCTGCTCATTCTCCCGTTCATGGGTAACGGAATAAATACCCCAAACCAGAAAAGCATCGAATCATCAAAATATGAAACCGAAAATGAATATTTCGCTACTCAAAAGTCCTTCCTCTTCCTTCGATTTTCCGACCGTTCCAAGTCCGAAGGCTCTTCTCCATGAATTATACTTGTCAATTCTATCAACCAGGAGGATTCGTATTTGGAATATGATCATTCAACCATCTGCCCCGGTGAGGGTAAGCCATTATGATTGAATATCTCCCAAATCCTCGACAACGATGAAAGCTAGGACATCAGTCCGAGGGCTACCCACATCCCGAGGAGTCATCTGAACTAGTATCGGAAAATTCAACTACCTTGTTTGAGGCTATGTTGGATGCTGACAGGCAGATTTCTGTAATTCATCGGTAATTCCGTAGTTCCGTGACCACTCGGAAATTACCGCAAGGACAGCTCAAATTCACGTGCCAAAGAATCGGCTGAATAGTCGAACTCACGTTCGTGAGGTATACCCGGGATTCTATATCACATCCAAGAATCACAACCACCGAGGTCAGCCAATGAGATCCATTCTAATAGTTTCGTGGGTGATCTCGACTCTTGGTAGAACGTTCAGACGATTTTTGGAAGTTTTCCGGTCAATCTCTACTCTTCAGAATTTATCTCCGACAGAAACTGGCGTTATGGAACTCGTAAAAAATGTTTTGGTCGCTTTTGGTCGCCATATTTGCGGATTGTCGTTGATTTACCCCGTCGGTATCGCAGTTGTTCTATGTTAGCAACAGGCGTATTGCTGGATCTTCAGAACTATTTTCATGAACAGTGAATCGTGTACTTGCACAAAATGCAGGCCTCGGTCCACTATTCAAATTATGAACTAAAAACTCTATTCTTACGAGTGAATACAGTACAATGATCATGTGTACAGTGCTTGGATGCCAACGAGAGGCATGTTGCTAACATAGAACATCAGCAATATCAGCGGGGTGAATCAACAACAAATCGCGAATATGGCGTCCGAAAGCGACCAAAACATTTTTTCCGAGTTCCATATCGGCCACGCCAGTTTTCGTCAGAGACAAATTCTGATAAGTAGAGATTGACCGAAATACTTCCAAGAATCGTCTGAACGTTCTCGCGTGAGTCGATATCCTCCACGAAATTCTTAGAATGGATCATATTGGCCGACCTCGGTGATCGTGACTTTTGGATGTGATATAAATTCCTGAGTCTACCTCACAAACATGAATCCGACGATCCAGCTGACTTTCCGGCACGTAAACTTCAACCTCCCAAAATTTCAGAGCTGTCCTTGCAGTAATTTTTGAGTGGTTATGGAACGACGGAGTTATCGACAAATTACAGAAATCTACCTGTCGATATCCGACATAGCCTTGGATTTAACCACTCGGTTGGAATTCAACCACTTGGCTGGAATCCAACCACCTGGTGCAAATTGAATCAATTAGTTAAAATTCAACCGACTGCTCAGAATTCAACTTCCAACCAGGTGGTTTAATCCCTCATTCAGTCAGCGGTTGAACTTTTGGTTCAAAGTCAACAAATTTTCCACAGTGCACCCCTTAGATCTTCTTCATGAGTTCGTATCGTGAACTAACAAACAATATTGGGCTATCAGAGCATAAATGCTTGTGTAACTAGGCCTCAACAGTGGTCTTTTCAGGGAAATTCAATACTCCAAGGATGTTCATAGTCGTTGATTGAGCAATTGTACGTTCATGATTATTTTAATGCTTCTTATCGATGTCGCTGCAAGTGAGTCTCGTTCATAATGCCTTGAAAATACGTCTCGCTGTCACTCTCAAAATTATATGCCAAGATGCTCTGATCACGAGATACTCGCTATCGCCGGAATCACCCTCAATATCAGCCGTGGATTACGAATCAGCACGGTGGCACGACACTGCTCCAAATTCACCCTTTCGTCTTGACTCCTGAATAGAAAACTCGTCATTGGTGGGGGCAGAGGAGCATCTCAAGTCCATCTTGGCATAGAGCTTGCGCTAGTATCTTCGGGGTCTGTCCGAAGTCACATTGTGAGAGTCGGAATGCCCTGTTCGAATACACGTGTTAACTTTCCTACGAGGTTATACACTGAATGATAATCAGCCAACCCGACAGTCATCAAGCGCGAGGGAATCGCGTCGCGTGCGGTGAAATGCGCTCTCGACTTCGATTGCTACCCAGGAAGGGTGGAATTGGTGGTGGATTTGTGATTAGTAGCAATCTATTTGGCATCTGGTTTTTAAAAAAATTGTGACATCCCGAAGAGGACTCATGTGGAACCCCTGCAACACGAACCTGCCATCTCGGTATCGCTGGTTAGGCCACCCTGTGAAAAATTTCTGGCGCATTTGTGAGTTTCCTTGTGGGTTGACGCGTTCATCTCCAATCAAGATTTTTGTAAGAATCACCGGTATCAGGGAGATGGTGAGGAATTACCTGTACGAACTCAATCCGATTTCGAGGGGGTGACCTTGCCACTGATCTTGGAGGTCATTTGCGAGGTTATTAGGGCGTAGAATTAATTTTTTCAGTGAACTTCTTCATTTCTGACCTCGGAATCATCCTCCAGGTAGAATTTAACATACAGATAGCATTCATGGTATCAGTCGAGATGACCTATTGTGGTTTTCAGAAGCTCGCATGATCAGTTAGTGGAAGAGGAGGACTAATTCAGGAGGAAAAATTCTCTACTCGACTCCGATTGGTCACCATGTTCCGATCTGAAATCCGACTGTCGACAATCGAAGAGTATAGTTGATGTTATCGACCACTAACGATGGAATGAACGATGGAACTCCAAGTTTTGACGTAGTTGTTTAGCCATTTCCTGCTCAAGATTCCATAATTTCATATTTTCATGTCTTAGACATGCTGATTTTCATCCTTCTTCGGCAAACTCTCAACCTTTCGCATCTGTAAGCAGAATCATTCTATCGGGGAGAGCTTTGTAGAATCTCAGACTGGAAGTCAAGAGTTCCGGAATATTTTCAAACGTTACTACGAGTCGTTCCTATTCCGAGATATGATTGTCCCTCTGAAAGGAGATGACTGTCAAAAAATATAACCATAATTCGAAAATGACATGAAACGCTCAAGAGGATGTCGGATACCGGCATTATTGAATCATGGAATTCCTCTACGAATTTCCAAGCTATCGCAAAGATTGATAGTAACGCGAATTGGAGATGAGTTGTAGGAACGTTGTTACCTTGCAAATCTGCGATATCTGAATAATTCGGTGAACGTTGGAGAACTGGAAATTGTTGATGAGCATGCAGTTGGGATAGAACTCCAACATGCTCTCAAGTACCGAAGTGTAAAATTGCATGATGGCGGCTTCCATCTCATCACATGCGCGAAATGGAATCAAGGAAGAAAGAAGACAGGAAGAAAAAGCAAGACTTTGCTGAATCAAAAAGCATCTTCGTCTGAGGACGATTAATTCTCCAACTCAAGCAGCTGAATCCCTATTATAGTATTTTCAAGGATCGCGAGAGACCGTCGCGTGTGCGATATGACTCCGACTACGTACGCCAGCCCCACTTCCCGCCTTGGCCACCACAAACCATCGCATACGCGAGTCGATTCCCGAAATAGCATCCGCGGGCCGATACCTATTGTTGCATATGCGAGCCCGTGACCATAGCTCCCTTGCAGATAATCCTCGCGTAGGACCAGCCGATTGTCCTACTCGCGTACACGAACCACCCACCTAACTCGACCTCAGAAATTTTCCGCGCACGCGGAGAGGTGCCAGGACTCGCGGATATGAGCCCAAATATTGCCCATTTCTGGAAAAATGCATACACAAGCGAGCCGATCCCCATACTCCCGGCGTACTATGGGCGATTCTAGTAATTTTTGTTTTCATTAGTCAATAACTTGCGCTAGACTCAATCTTTTTCGACGATTCAAAATGGGAAATGAAACTTCAAGCCCTCAAAAGAGAGGGAAACTATTGCGGCACCGGTTTGCTTTTGTTCATATCACTGAAAGTTATTGAGGGGATGTGATAACCTCGATAAATTCCAGTATTATGAACAAAAGCGAACCGGTATCGCAATAGTTTCCTTCTATTCTGAAGGCTTGGAGCTCCATTTTCCATTTTTAATCGTCGAAAAAGATCGAGTCTAGTGCGAGTTATCTATTAATGAAAAAAAAATTAATAGAACACTATGGGCGATTCTAGTAATTTCTTTTTTATTAGTAGATAACTCGCGCTAGACTCGATTCCTTCCGACGATTCAAAATGGAAAATGGAGCTCCAAGCCTTCAGGATACAGGGAAACTATTGTGGCACCGGTTTGCTCTTGTGTATATTACTGGAATTTTCCGAGGGTATGAAACCCTCAATAACGTAAAGTAATATGAACAAAAGCAAACCGGTGCCGCAATAGTTCTCTCTATTCCGAAGGCTTGGGGCTCCATCTTCCATTCTGAGTCGCCGGAAAAGATTGAGTCTACCGCAAGTTATTTACTGATACAAAAAAAATCACTAGAATCACCGATTGTGCGTCGGCGAGCCCCAGAACAAATCTCATCTGCAGAGAAGCCTCGCGTACGCAAATACCAGCTCAGTCCCGACAGAAAGGAATCTCCGCGCAAGCGACAGGCGCCCGCACTCGCGTACTCGGGCCTCAAGTCCGCCTCAGCCACCAAAATTCGTCGCGTACGCGAGAGGATTCCAAAGCTTGCGTATGCGAGCGAACTCCTATTCTTGCATACACGAACCCCCGAGTATACTGCGCTTCAAGAAAATCCTCGTGTGCGTCAGACGATTGTTATACTTGCGTTCGCGAGCACTGGCTCAGTCCCGACATAAGGAACGATTCAAGTCCGCCCCCACGACTGACATCCTTCGTGTACGCGCGAGGATTCGCGAGCAAATAACAAGGCTTGCGTATGCGAGTGGTTCTTATTTATGCATACACGAACCTCCGACTATACCTCGCCTCAAAAAAATCCTCGCTTGCGACAGACGATTGTCATATTCTCGTACGCGAGCACCGACCGAATGTCGGCAGAACAGACCCTTCGCGCAAGCGACAGGTGCTCGGAATCGTGTACGCGAATCCTGAGTCTGCCTCTGCCACCGTAATCCGTCGAGTAGGCGAAAAGATTCTGATCCTTGCATTTGCGAGAGTATCTCGAATCTCGCGTTCGCCAGAGTATTCCGAATCTCGCGAGCGCGAGCCAAGTTCCGAAATCACGTACGCGAGCTAATTCTGTGAGATAGCATGCATACGTGAGCCATTCTCTATGAGTGAAAGAATCCCTGCACACGCGGACCGATTCCCACAATCCCAAGAGCGAGCTCCAAAATACACCTCATCTGCAGGGAATCCTCGCGTTTGCGGGGCAATTGTCGTATTCGCTGTGGCGAGCCCCGGAACAAACCTCAATATTAGGGAGTCCTCGCGTGCGCGAGCCGTTCGTCGTCTTCGCGTACGTAAACACCAGCTCAGACTCCACAGGAGAAATCCATCGCGCAAGCGAAGAAGCATCCGGACTCGCGTACGCGAGCCCCGAGTCCGCCTCCGCCACCAAAATCCGCCGCGTACGTGAGAGGATTGGGATACTTGCATGCGTCAGCCGAATCTGGAGGTCACGTACGTTAGCGAATCATATTCCTTGCATTCTCGTATCTCTGGCTATCCCCCGCTTGAAGAAAATTGTCGCGTGCGCCAGTCCAACATCAATAGTTGCGTACGCGACCACTAAGCCCGTTCTGACAGAATTAATTCTTCGCGCCAGCGAAGAGGCGCCAGAACTCGCGTACGCGAGCCTCGAGTACGCCTTCGCTACTAAAATTCGTCGCGTACGTGGGGGGATCCAGGAGATCGCGTGCGCGAGCCAATTACGCAGCTCGCGTACGCAAGCGAATTTCCATTCTTGCATGCACGGACACCCGGCTCCTCCTCGCTAGAATAAGATCCTTGTGTGCGCCACACGATTGTCATACTCGCGTACGCGAGAACCGACCGAATGTCAACAGGAAAGATTCTTCTCGCTTGCAGAAGGTGCCCGGACTCGCTCATGCGAGCCCCAAGTACGCCTCCGCTGGCGGGATCCGTCCCGCCCGTGAGAGGATTCCGATAGTTGCATACGCGAAAGGATTCCAAAACTCGCGTGCGTGAGCCTATTCTGGGGCGAGTATGACCATAGCCTGCGGACGCGGGGATTTCCTGCAGTTGAGGGCAAAGTGACGACGGTTCTACAAGTCATCCAGAATCCGCGTTACTATCAATCTTTGTGATAGCTCGGAAATTCTTAGAGAAATTTTATAATTCGATTATGCCGGTATCCGACATCCTCTCGAGCGTTTCATGTCATTTTTGAATTATGGTGATATTTCTCGACAGTCATCTCCTTTGAGAGGGACGATCATATCCCGGAAGGAAAACGACCCTTGGTAACGTTTGAAAATATCCCGGAGCTCTTGATTCCCAGTCTGAGATCTCACAAAGCTCTCTCCGATGAAATGATCCTGTTTACAGATGCGGAAGATTAGGAGCTTGCCAAAAAATGATCAAAGATAGCATGTCTGCGATATGGAGTGGAAAAATCATGGAATCTTGAGCAGGAAGAGACAACTACGTTAAGACTACGTTGAGACTTGGAGTTCCATCGATCGTTCCATCGTTATCGGTCGATGAAAGTTACATTTTCAACTATACCGTTCGATTGTCCACAATCGAAATTGAGATCAGAACCTGATACCCGATCGAAGTCAGATAGAGAATTTCTCTTCCTGAATCAGCTTCTCTTTCCACTATTCAATTGTGCGAGCTTCTGAAAACCTCGATAGGTCATTTCGACCGATACCACGAATGCTTTTTGTATGCGAAACTTCACGTGGAGGACGATTCCGAGGTCAGAAACAGAGAAGTCCAATGGAAAAATTGATTTTACACCCAAAAAACCTCGGAAATGACCTCCAAGATCGATGTCAGGGTCGCCGTCAGATGCTCCCTTGAAATTGGATGGAGTTTGTGGAGGTGATTCCTCGCTATTTCTCTGGTTACCGGTAATTTTCAGCAAGACTTTAGCATCTCACAGATCAAAATGATGCGATCGAAATTCAGAGTGAGGCCGAAAAGTGGAAATGTTTTGATCTCGAGCGATACAGCTTCAAATAACGGATTTCATATATGAAATTAAAGAGGATCGTATTTGCGTCCCGATGGAAGCATCTCTAGCTGCTTGCGAAATAGAGGGGAGAAAGCTTGCATTCATCGCGATGAAAATGATTTCATGGAATATGTCATAAAATATGAATTCCATTCATAATCGGACTCGAAAAACGTTGAGTTGAATCATCTCAAGGCATCAGAGAACTTGCATCAGCCCCTATTTATTACTTCGATCGTCTTCAAGAAGTTCGGTTTGTGCTAGATGTTACCCAGTCAATACGATCACAGGAGAGCGCAGACGAGCATGGACGCTTTTCGGAGAACCGCCGGTGAACCAAAAGTGATAGGAGAAGTGTTGAATCTTATTCGGCGCCACAGGACTTGATTGTAGCTTCGCAGAACATGGAGAAACACAAATTCCCCTCCATTCTACACTCCAAAAGATCAGCCCGATGGGATTTGTTAAACTGAAGACAGAACTGATCAAACTCTGCAAGATGTTCCTTTGACCAGCACTGCCATGGTACCACAACGGTCCCGTAGGGGTTCCAACATAGCGCTGAAAAGATGCAACTGAAGTCCCAATGGGGTACTGGCGGAGAACCAGGACGAGATCTCAAGTTGGCCTCTAGAGCAGTGCTGTCATGGCGCAGGAAGAGTTTCAGGAGTCTCTCGCAAAGGAGGATGTCCATGCCAAATTTGAATATTTTCTGCACGACATTTTTTTTCGCCTCGCAAAGTTTTTTAATCGGTTAGATATACTGAGACATGATTTTAGCAATCTTTATTGGGCCGAAAAAATTTTTTTGCCTCGGCTAGGCGTAAATAATTGATTTTACTGAAAAACCCAAAAATCAAACTTTGCGTTAGTATTTTGCTGATCTACGTGGTCTCAAAAAGTTCCTCGAGCCCCCCACATGGTCTCAGAGTCTAAAATACACGGAAATAATGTTTTGCAAAATAACTTTTTTGATCACACTTCAAAAAATTAGAAAAAAATTTTTCTCCAATTTGTCAGTTAGTAATCTAACCACGAAGAAATTTTCAGCCATTTCCTGGGGTTTGGAGCTCGTGGAATGCGTTTTCGTACGATTTAAAAGTCAAAAAATGGCTAAAACGCGTTTTTCTCCCTCAAATCTTCCTGAAAGAAACATATAACCTACTTCAATGTGTTTGTTGAGTCATTTTACATCGAAAACATGTTCTTCCAAAATTTTTCCGAGCTGAAAAAAGCGTTAAATACGCGATTAGATTTTTCAAACGTACTCTTCAATTCAGAAAATGAGTTCTACTGCGCATGCGCGTGCTCATAGAGCTTCAAGAATGATTTTATCTGATAGCCGAGACTGTTACCTTCAAAATGAGCCAAACTGAAGTTGATTTGATGCAGTAAAACCGGAGATACGGCCGTTTCAAAATTTAAGAAAATCCAAGGTGCCAAAAC
>JAPYYZ010000506.1:0-19798 GCA_030522705.1 Eretmocerus eremicus
TGCAGCGACACACACGTGGAGCGAATCGCACTCGAAGAACAGCTCGGGAACACTCTGAACCCGACGAACCTGGTGAGCTGTATGCTCCGGGATCAAGGAGCATGGGATGAAGTCACAGGCTTCATCAAGCTAGTGATGACTAGGAAGGGGGAGAAGGAAAGGAGTCTGCAACGCCAGGCAACCGCCTGAGCGTCTTCAGGAGACCAGAGATGGAACGGGAAGAAGACCGGAGGGCACCCTCAAGAAGAAGGAAGACTGAAGAGATGGACGACAGACGTGACGTAACGTAAGGAGACGGGCAACCGAGAGAGCGCACCATTGCGCGAGACGATCCACCCAACGGGAAGTAATGTCAAAGCAGTCCCCCGTTGGGCTGGAGAGTCGGAGAGGCGGTTTTTTAGTTAGTATACTGTAAGACCCGGGAGTCTGGCATCCCCGAATGGCCGGCCATTCGGCAAAGCATAATAGCGTCTTTCACCTCTCTATAAACAGAGAAACAAAAGAGCTTTTGGCGTTGATCTCGACTTTGGGAATTCTCATTTTGTGGCTCTCAATTCCTTCAGAGATGTGGGCTGTCGAATTTGTGTCCAATCTCGGCCGTGAGTGTAGTTACATATTCTTGATGCAGGAATTTTTCTTCAAGTGATTCCAACTCGTCCATTCCATCTCTTAAGTATCATGACAGAGCCATTGAGGGTCAGGCGTACTTGTAATGAGTCCATCAATCCATGCTATGATGCTCATCAGTATGGTCTGGGTCACGTTTTTTACGGTTGTGTGGTGAGAGCTTTCAAAAGCGGAGTAGCTCGCGCTGTTCGCGAGTACCCGCGACCCGAGGGATACTCTGTTGGAAATCGGACCACTGTCGGAGTCATAGAGGGGCATATGTACTTCGAGAGCTCACGTTGCAACCATTGCAGTTCGGTGAGTTCCTATCTCTGACTCAACTCTGAATTTGGCTAGCTTTGGGATCAACAAGTCCATTCTTAGGTGTTGGGAATGGTGGTGTGTTGGGCTTTACCTCCAAAACCCCTCAGATTCATTGGTTATTCTAGAACCAGCGGTGGTGGAGTTTTCTTTATAGATCACAGTGGGGAGACAATAGTGCCCCTGCGTTGTCTCCAATGTGGTATCGTATGTATCTAATGCCTACACATTCAATCGTGATTTCGTTCATTTTTTCTGAATTTTATTTTTGTTCCAGGTTGGTACTCGAATTTATCGTGTGCCCGGATTACGTATGGGCTATCCGTCCTTCCTCCACTGTTTCGAAAATCTCTGGCAGACGTATCGGATTATTTGTACATCCTTTAATGGGCGGATGACTGTTCGCCGCGTAGAGTGCCGTTGCAACAATAATGAGTACGAAATTTGATCATGCTCTTATCCCCTCAAAAACTATTTCGTTTTCATATGTATATTTTCTATTTCAGTGTTGCGCAGTGGTCCTTCTAAATTCGGCCTTACATCGTGTTTCTAAGAAAACGCTCCGTAAGCTCCATCGCGAGGGGCGTCATATAACCACTGAAGTATGTGGTGATCTACCTATTGGCGTGCTGTACCCTAAGGCGGTCAGCGCATGTTGCTGCCGTAACTCTCTCATCCTAATGGTTCGCTCCGTGGAGAGAGATTTCTCTAATTCTGGGAATGTTTTGTGTATTTCAGCATAATTTTTGTATCTCCTGAATAAAATCGTGTACTCATAAAGTTTGAAGTTTCTATGGAATTTGACTTTTCTAATTTAGAACCCAAGCAGGCTCATAGATGAAGATAGTGCCAATTCTCAACTCAGTGAATCGATTGTAGAAATTCAAAACGATGGCCGAACCTCTAAGTTTTCCTGAGTCTGATAATGCCAATTTTTATTGGCATTATCAGACTAGATCAGAGGAAAAATTTACTGCCATTCTAGATATTCGTTCCTTCAGTACAAAATGAACTTTCGAGTCTTTATCTATTTGTCTCGAGTGCATCTGATTATTTTCGAAGAAAAATTTTCCTTCGACTTTTGAACGATTCTCCGATCATAGATAACACAAAGGACACATATGCATTGAACGAGGATGAGAGCGATTCACCCGGAATCCAAGTGAGCATCGAGAACAATGTCCTGCAAATTCTTCAAGAGGGGGTATAGCATGTGCTTTCAAGCTGGTCCTCGTTTTTATTGCGCACTGTTCCACGTCGTTAGTGTTCCTCTCGTAGTATTACGATATATGTAAGTATGTTGGGACTCATGAGGCCAGGGATCGAGTTCGAGATAGGGTTCGGCTGAATAAAGCGCGACGAGCGGAGGAGAAGGGAGAAGGCAAGAAAAGAGTGTCGAAGTGAGTATGTTTGCTATAGCACGCGTCGAGTGGAAGGTGTGTCTCCGATTTGGCATCACATGAACACATGTGTAACTGCAGCGTACAATTTTGTGTGGGTGGCTTCAAGCTTGTCGTGGGAGTTTCTAGTGGAGTATAGTGCTTCTTCTGGAAAGGGAGCGATTCATGTCGCAAATTCCGTAATTAGGCTAAATTGTTTGCAAACCATTTTTGATTGGAATTTTGAGTATCTTCATGGCATTCATGAAATTTATGTAATCTCATTGATCACACTCGGGATTTCATAGTATATTTCTCAGTATTATTATTGCTGAAGGACGAACGTCGAAATTCTATTGCTAGAGGTCTCGAAATTCAAATTCATTATATGTCGGGTCAGGGAAGAGAATTTCAATGAGCAGAGAAGGAAAATTTTCGATGGTGCTTATTGATCACTTACATGTAACAATATCCGTTCTTATATATGGAAACGGGATTTAGACACAAAAATCTCTGACACACACACATATATGTACATTCTTTTTCTTTTTTCTCACTCTTCTCGAATGTCCTTGTCACCAGTGGGGGGTTTCCACATTATTCACTACCACAACATTCGTATGGTTTCATGCATCCATCGGGATTCAATCTGATTCGCCTGGTCTTGGATTGAATGGTTCTACTGGGACCATTTGTGTATCCGGGCTTCCTTTTCGGATTTGATGGTAGATAATGATACCGTTCAATATGACGATGTTTTGCCAGGGGTCTAGGAATATCTGTATCTGGTACCTCTCTGTCTCGTCGATTGTTATGAAATATCTTGTGTCCATAGCGTTTTGCTCTTTGTTAACTGGTTTTGGAGAGAAGTCTATGCGCATCAAGCTCTCTTGAGGTACTGACTGATATCCTGCTCTTTTTGGCTTCAGTTCGTTCTCGGCGCGGATGACATTGACTGGCTCCTTCTAACCCTACTTTCCTTACACTCTTTCCTTTACACGACGTGATTGGTTTTCGCTCATTTCTCTCTCTCTTGCTTTGTCTCTAAGTTTGATCTCAGGTTAACGAAAGTTGGGAAAATTGCGTTTGAATTCTGGTGAAGAATTCACTCGCAAGAGGGATTAGTCCCATCGCTCAACATTGAACTCCGAAACATCTTCTCCTTCTTCCATCCTCCCACATCGAGAAGGAGGTTCTTCTTCAAAAGTTTTAAAGACTTCGATACCTGCTATTTTGAAGCTTATTATCTCCGGCTCGATTCTCACGCAAAGCTCGATATAATTTTGTCGATGTATTATATTGAGGCTTCCTTTGGGAGGGGGGGGGGCGATGTGCGTTCTAATACTCTTAGTTTATCTATTACCTGATCCTCTCCATTTTTCTCCAGCCGGAGTTGTCTATGGCTCCTCTCCATTCGCCATCCTCTGAAATATGTTTTGACTCCTCTCCCTTGTGGATTTCAAAGTCCAAGTGGCCATACCATATCATTTGCTTGAACCTCCATCTCGAATAGGCTGCGCAAGTACCAGGTATCACTATTCTCTTCTGTGTGTTCGCTTTTCCAGAACTTTTTGTTCCACTCTAGTAATAACTTTCGGATGCGGCGAACGTCTCTGTATTCACCTTTCAAGAATTCCTCTAAATTCCAATCATTGCCCTCTCCGTTGTCACGCCAATCCTCGATGAATGTACTCCAATTCTGTTGTGTCGTTGTCCGGAATTTTTCCCATGATTTCCATTCGGCAAAATTCACCCACAATTCTCCGTTGACGGCTCGCATCTCTGGAATGCTCGCGTATAATGAGTTGATGGACGTCGATGGCGGCTGTCGAATGCAAACTGAATATCGTTCCTGGTTTGCGATGATTGTGGCAACTTCTCCTCTTGCTCGTTTCGTGTTCGCCCTCTCTTCATGAGGGGCGAGCTTATGTGTACTGTTGCTTTCTCAGTCTGCGGTATCGTTTTACTACCAGCTGAGCATAATTTTTACACATGTTTTCAGTTATAGTGGCCTAGATGATAATGCTATAGAGTTTGGGTGGGTGGAATTCTTCTTTTGATTCTTATTCTCCTTGTATTTCGCCAGGTCATCGCTTGACTTTGCTCCTATGATCTTCTGACAGAATTGAGGAAAGAACTCGACTTGCATCATCGATCCGTCGCTCATACCATACGCGATCACGTGCTATCTCTTCTCATGGCCCAAGACTAGCGGCACGATACGCATTCCATTAAATCATTAGATAGATTTTCGGTTCCGGATCGAATCTTACCCTTGACTTTCGTGGTTTTGCGTCTATCTCCATCTTATCCGTTGCAAATGGGGCTGCTTCCATTTTGAAAAAATTTTGTTGCGGGTGTGGAAACACTACTCTATCTCGCTGGGCGATTCTTACTGGTCCCTCTCGATGCGGGTCTTCGCCAGTTGTGACTTTGTTTGTTGATATAGCTTGCACCGTCGCACAGTGCGGCGAAAACAGTAATTCTGGGCAAAAATCGTCATCGCGCGAGTATTTGAGCTATCGGTATGATTCAAAATGGATTTTCTCCGTCTTTCTCAGCTCTACACGATGAATCTGCAAGAATTTTGATTGGAACGATTCTTGTGATCGAAATATAATTTTAAGCCAGATTTGAGCAGAATCAGAGGTCCGTCACACAGACTGGGTAGTAAGGGCTCGTCTTCAGCAACTAGTGCCACCATTAAAATAACTTTTATGCTCTCTAGGTGATCATATCTGTCACTTGTGACCAGGTAAGGGGTCGGGGGTAGCCGCCGAGGATGTGGATGGATCATTGGAGAAAAATTCATGAATCGAGCGGTATTAATCGGATCGAGTTATGTATCCGTCCTTGTGCCACCTAAAAATCAGTCATCATACCTTCTGCCATCGAATATCTTCCATTTGCAATCGGATAGAGGTTTGTGGATGGCCGCCAAGGTCGCCGAGATCGATTTTGAGGAAGAATCTTCGAGTCAGATTTGGGCGAAATTGACTGATAATGACGAGTTCATCGGAACAGGTGGATTTTTGATATGAAAATGAGCTCGTGCCAACTCCAAAGTGTTTGGATTAAATTTTGGGCATTATTGTCTATCATTTGCGACCAGATAGAGGATCGAGGATTGCCGCTAGAAAATCTGGGAAGCTGATTCAGGGCGAGATTCTGTTGATGATCACTGCGCACCCGTAGGCAAAGAATTGCTCCAATCGGAATCCTCGCAGGTGCATCGTGTAGAGCTGGAAGACACGGAGGAAATCTATTCCGAATCATGTCGATAGCTCAATTACTCGCGCGGCGACGATTTCGCCCAAAATTACTGTTCACGCTACACTGTAGGTCGGTTCAGTCCACACGCTCAACCAGCTGTTCGATCCTCGTATTTGGAGTCTTTGTTGTAACTTGCATGTACACCGGTACACGTAGAAAATTGAAACCGGGGGGAGCGCAGCGTCCATTGGCTGCGGTTTGTAGAAACAAAAATTTTGAACCTCGCGACTCGAAAGGGCGCAAGCTCCAAGAGAAGGGGAGCGTAAGCACGGGGAATTTGGACAGTTATTGCATCCATATGCGTCGTATATTAAAAGGAGTCACTGTAGACGGAGTGGAGGTAGGGCGAGTCCTTACTCCCCCCTTGTATTTTTGTGGGAAGGATGAAGCCGATTCGCGTGCGGAGAACGCAATTGATTTGCGCAAAACGAGTTAAACCCCGACAACTCTCCAGAGTGACGTATGCCGCGCAGGAGTGGCTACATCAACGCGTATTTTATCCTTACCCTCTCTACCTAATTGTTCCCTCTTCAAGCCTCAATCCTGGTGGCGAGGCGACCTCTAACCGACTCTATTCGTTTCATCGAGAGATCTTATTCGCATTTGAGTCTTCAAGTGTGTTCAGTGGCTGATCGAGCGTGACTAGTGAGTGTTATTGTTTCTCGACAATCGTGGCAATCTTGTGAAGCTCCGGTCATCGCCTACGCGGCTGTGAAACTCATCCACTTCTTCGTTGACAGAGTTAATCCGTCTCAAGCTGGTTCTTCGTCCCTGATGGGGTCCATTGGACCCAGGCTGGTCCCCACTGGCTGAGTACCTTTCGTGCCTTTTGAAAGTCAATCTTGGACTCCTACGACTTTCCACGTTGTGTCACCACCCGGAATTCGGGCTTGGTATCCACCGACGTGGTACGGGTCTCCAATGAAGGTTCCCGGGTACAACCCCTGGCGTCCACGCGAAGGTGTGCCCGAGTCTGGACTCAGTGATGATGAATCCAGGTCTCCTTCTTTTTTCCGTCCTATCCGCTGCCGCCGCCGAGTGAGTATAATTACGTTCTCACTGTGTTGAATTATTGTCTGAGTTATATTCCGCGATTAATAACCTTTGCAACGAGATCAGTGTTCGGAGCCATGATCGTCCGCTGTGTATTCGTGTTAGTATTTCTAGATTAGTGGCGTACAGGTATATGTGTATGTTTATTAGACTCCAGTTCTGCGCGTGAAGCCTCTTAACTTTTACGCGAGGGAATGTGACAATCATATACTAATATGTGATGGAATGGTTACATCATATCACTCGCTTCGATGTAGGCCTAGCGTCAAAGTCAGTCCCCCTGCGCGATCGGGAGAGCTCGTCCAATATATTCATTGTACGACCGTGATCGCCCGGCATCCACTTTCCCAACAATTTTTGAAGCATTCCGAACATCATGCTCTGTATAAAGATTTTCACACGGTACTGTGCGTTCTCTCAAAACTCACTGCTCATCACGAGCTATTTTGACAAAGCTTCCCAATTTCTCAAGTTTACCGACACAGATCTCCTCCTGCGACCCTGAGCATCTCTGGAAGAGCGTCACCTGTGGCCTCAGTAGGGCCCGGGAGGTCTGATGTACGGCCCGAGGCATCTGCTCGCAATCGGCCCAGCGAATTATACGAAAGTCTCACCGGTCGCACAGTCCGTGATTCAGCTACGTCACCGGTGATTTTCGAGGAGCGAGGACCCATGGCTGGGTCATCCTCGGCGAATCGAGTTGCGCCGTCCGGATCTTCTCGACCCCATGCACCGCTTGACTTCGGAACTTGGCCAGTGTCTACCTCAGCATCAACGCTGCCCTCTGCACCATCTTTTGAAGAGGTTTCCCAAGGAAGTCCATCCGGTGCTGCACTTCAAGTTTTTCCGCTCTCTGTCCGGCCTGAAGAGCTTTAGATTACGATAAGTCAAATATTCCAGGCCATTTCCGATTTGATGGATTTCCATTTCGACCGTTTCCCCGTCGATGGATGGCATAACGCAGCTTCTGTTGCTTCTGCGAGTGGACTCATCCTTCCGGATCAGGATATTCCGGCTATTTTGACACCATTACCCCAAATTTTACCATTTTCCGGGCGTGATATCGCGGGCAATAATGATGCGGGTCCGTCTACCGGTACTGGCGTTTCTGCTGGAATGAAGACTCTCATTTCGACCAATGGAAGTAGCGGTACCCCGGATACCACTCCCAATATGTTGAATTGTCCTCGCCACTTCCTCTATTTGCTGCTGAGTTCTGCTCGGTGGGATGTGGAGTCCGGTTGCTCCGTGGCCGTGCCGGAAGGATTGTGGTGATCTGCACTGAGGCTATTTCTAGCATTTATCCTTGCCCAATTTGCGACAATTTCCTCTGACCTCCATACTTGCAATGCGACCATGGTCATTCCTTATGTGAGTACGTCCACGCCAAATTTTGATGGTTTCTGCCCCACATTATTTTTTCGCCTCGGAAAGTTTTTCAAATGTTTAGATATATTGAAACATGATTTTAGCAATTTCCATCGGGCCGAAAAAAATTCGTTTGCCTCGGCTAGGCGTAAATAATTGATTTTACTGAAAACCCCAAGAATTGAACTTTGCGTTAGTATTTTGCTTATAACTTTCCTCCTTCTCAACCGATTTCAATTTTTTGAAGAGCATCTGAAGGGTAATCAAAAAACCTATCATCAACGTGCTTTTGAAGAGTTCCTCGAGCCTCCCACATGGTCTCAGAGTCCAAAATACATGGAAATAATGTTTTGCAGAATAACTTTCTCGACCACCCTTCAAAAAATTAAAAGAAAATTTTCTTCCAATTTGTCAGTTAGTAATCTAACCACAAAAAAAATTTCAGCCATTTTTTGGGAGCTTGGAGCTCGTGGCATGCATTTTAGTACGATTTCAAAGTCAAAAAATGGCTAAGATTTCCCAAAACAGACATATGACCTACTTCAATGTGTTTAATGAGTCATTCCACATCGAAAACATGCTTTTTCAAAATTTTTTCGAGCTGAAAAAAGCGTTAAATACGCGATGAGATTTTTTAAGAGTACTTTTCAATCCAGAAAATGAGTTCTACTACGCATGCGCGTGCTCATAGAGCTCCAAAAATCATTTTATCTGATAGCCGAAACAGTTATCTTCGAAATGAGCCAAACTGAAGTTGATTTGATGCAGTGGAACCGGAGATACAGCCGTTTCAAAATTTAAGAAAATCCAAGGTACCAAAACTGTGAGCCCTGGGCGAGCACGATGACCCTTCCAAGCTTCAAACGCGTGTATCTCCGGTTCTACCCAATCGATTTGAACCTCCAAAGAGGCATTTTCAAGATAATTGCACCAGCTATCGCAGGAGGATTCATTTTTAACGAATTATAACTATTGACAACTGTCATTTCATCTGTAAGACGTGACCATCTTGCGCATATGCGTGAGTTTCTATTATTAAAACTGGTCTCAATCAATAGCTGGTGCGATTATCTCCAAAATGCCTTTTTGGGGTGCGAATTGATTGAGTAGAACCGGAGATACACGCGTTTGAAGCTTGGAAGGGTCGTCGAGTCAGTCCAGGGCTCACGGTTTTGGTACCTTGGACTTCCTCAAATTTTGAAACGGCTGTATCTCCGGTTCTACTGCATCAAACCGACTCCAGTTTGGCTCATTTTAAAGGTAACTGTTTCGACTATCAGATAGAATCATTTTCGGAGCTCTACGAGCACGCACATGGGCAGTAGAACTCATTCTCTGAATCGAAAAGTACTTTTAGAAAATCTCATCGCCCATTTAACGCTTTTTTCAGCTCGTAAAAGATTTTGAAGGAACATGTCTTCGATGTAGAATGACTCAACAGACATATGAGAGTAGGTGATATGTCTGTTTCAGAAAGATTCAAGGGAGAAAGACGCGTTTTAGCTATTTTTTGACTTTTAGATCGTACTAAAATGCGAGCCCCCAAATAATGGCTGAAAATTCTTTTTGTGGTTAGATTACTAACTGACGAATTGGAAGAAAATTTTCTTTTGAATTTTTTGAAGGGTGGTCAAAAAAGTCATCTTGTAAAACATTATTCCCATGTATTTTGGACTCTGAGACCATGTAAGGGGCTCGAAGAACTCTTCAAAATCACGTCAAAGATAGGTTTTTTGATTACCTTCTAGATGCTTCTTGAAAAATTAGAATCGGTTGAGAAGGAGAACAGTTATAAGCAAAATACTAACGCAAAGTTTGATTTTTGGGTTTTTCAGTGAAACCAATTATTTACGCCCAGCCGAAGCAAAAAAATTTTGTTCGGCCCAATAAAAATTGCTAAAATCATGTTTTGATATATCTAACCGATTCAAAAACTTTGCGAGGCGAAAAAAAAATGTCGTGCAGAAACCATTCAAATTTGGCGTGGACGTCCTCATGTGAGCAATGCTCTAGTCGCGTCGACGAGTGTCCAACGTGTCTTGGACGTCGGCCGTATTAGGGTGACGTTCTCCTTGAGCGCGTGCCATTTTCTTCAACGTTTCCCTGTCGCTATTTTGTGTCTGGATGTCGCAAATTTCTACATGCCCCGATTTGCAATGATCATTCCAACAATTGTGCCTTCGCGCTCGATGCGCTTGATGCGCGTGGCGTATTTGATCATGGCAATAATTCACATTGATCTACTAATTGATTGTCGGCTGCGTCCGATGGGAACAGACATGATCTTGTATCTATTATATTCTTACTGAATGAAATTTGTATTCATCATTCCATTTTCCATCTCATCGTCCCTCACCGGGATATTTTTGATTCTGTTAATGACGAGTAATTTTCCTCTTTTCTCATTTTGATTTTCTGTGATTTCATTCCAGGTCTTTTATGATCGATCACTCGTTACTTTTTTGGGAGAGAAAAAATTTATAACATAATACTAGACTGATCTCTAATCAGAAGTCTTAATGGGTGTAAGGACTTTATATTAATAATTTCCACTCGTCATGCGCTGCTATGAGGGTGCTATACCCAGAAATGCTTTCCCAATGGCGATTGTCATGGGAATAAACGAATGCTAGTCAAAATACACATGATCGAAGTGAACAGCTTGTCACGTATCTCGAAAGTTCTGCCAGTTTCTCAGTGCAGATTACGTCGCGATTCCACGTATATATATAGTCCCGACATTTGTCGTTTTTCGCTCCAACCCCTAGTACAAAAAGTCACGGCGTAACCCGATATTCGAGCGAAAGTTTGCACAGTCGATGGCGTCCATTGGCTGCGCAGGAAATATTCAAAACTTCACGATGGAGTATACTGATAGGTTTGACAGCCTCGGCAAGTACATTTATGATATCATGACATTCTGTTCGCTGTTGCCATTTACTAGTTCCAGTATCCGTCGTTCTTGCGGAGTCAGAGTCATTTGGTTCATGACTTTTCAAAATATCATGTTCCATGCTTATTCATTTTGCACGAAGTATTGAAAGGTCTCAAAAGACTTTTTCTCAGGAAGAATTCTTTCAGCAGGTTCTCGCTCTTTTGCGTCTTTGTTACTCACAAAGGAGACCATAAATGGTATCGAGTCATGACTTTCTACTAATCCCCCATACTCGATTTCTCCTGTCAGACGCGCCCTGAAGGGATGCTATTTCATATCAAGAGGGGCCTGAGTACCCTTCATTCCCAGTTCGTCTGTGACTCTGCGTGCATCGTGTTACGATCCTGCAAGTGAATGAAGATGTGAGTGTTCGAGACGTTTCTCGCTGTTTTGGAAATCCATATGATTTCGCTAATTTAGTTCAATTTGGTTGAAAGAGAAATTTTGTGTTGACCTCCAAGTCACGTAGCAACGTCGCCAACAGCGTAGGACTCGAGGATCTCTCCCTGCGATTCTTTGTAGGCTTCGAGTACCGAGACTAGCTCCTCCGGCAGCTGAAGATGAGCCCTCTTATCATCCTTACTTATCGTCCGCACGGACGCGAGGCTATGCTCCAGTTCATGCTGTTGGCGATGCCAATGATGCGACGCCTCCGATCGTTGTAGGGCGATCGATACCCATACTTGTTGATTGTATATGCGAAACTTGCCACCCCCCGCGCTCTCCAAGCTCGGCTCTTCGATCTAGCCACGTGAGTCTACATTCAATCACCATCTTTCGCCTCAACAATATCCGGGTAAATTCGGTGTTTTCGGATTCTTGTAGCGTTGGAGTCACACGAGACAAATACGGAAAGGTACCCCTCTCGGTCTATCTTCTAGCTCCCCTAACGGCACGCATATTCGCAGTGCTTGCCGAGACTATCAATTTGCCCAGAGACGTTCTATTGCTTGTGCGTATGCGACTTGCGATCGCGCGGCCGACGGGAGGTTGACCCATTCCACTGCGGGTAGCAACGGTTTGGCTTCTCCGCTAGCTACTTGTTCGCCAGATTCCATAGTTTCCACTGAAGATGCCATCTTCTTAGAATCGTCTGTGACTAGTGCCGTTGTGCCTTATGACTTTGGCGATTCCCTCGATGTCATCCCTCACTTCTTCATGCCACCATCGGATTCGTCGGGGCCTCCGGAATATTTTGCCGATACAATTTTGCCGTCGTTATCATGTCGTTCTCCGATGAGCGTAACTTCAATGGATTCGGATCTCTTATTCGGTGAATCATAGTGTAAAGTGCAATTTTCGTTCCGCGGAAATTCGTGACATGAATTGAAGATGGAATTTTTTCCAGGTGCGGCATGTTCGAGGCCTTGATCACCCCGTGGGTCGAGCTCAGCCGGTTCGTCTCTCGGAAGTTCCTCCATTCCGATCTTCGTCCCAATTCGTAGAAATATGATGTTACAAACTTTTTTCAAAGCGTTTGCTATTATTTCATTCGACGTCACCCATATGGTGATTTTTCAATTTACCGATGTGCACAACTCGGGTTCCCTTCCATTCTCGAATTTCCGCATCATGGCTACCGTGATCGATTTCAATGATTCCACAAGGACCAACATGATGCTTATCACCTCCCTCATGTCTCGGCTCTTCCAGGAGATACACATTTTCGCCTCCTCTGAAGTGCTCTAGATTGATCTTTTGGTCATAATAGGATTTCGATTTGAATTCTGACTGGACCAAATTCATTGCAGCCATCGTTCGGAGTTGCGCACATGCTTCCGCGATGTCTGATAGTCCTTAGTCATGAGTTGAACGCGAGGAGGGAAGCTTGACGGCGTACGTGCTCTGCGTCTGAAAATAACTCCATGAGGGGAGAATCCGAGCCCGTCGTGTACCGTGGAATTGTATGCGTGTTGAGCGAGAGGTAAGAGTTCATCTCACTCAAAGTTTTTTTTCAAATATATTGTTCAATACTCATTCAAGGTATGGTGCATTCGCTCAATATCACCGTTACTAAATGGTCTAAAAGCAGAGGTGATGAATCTATTGATTCTGAAAATCCTTGCATAGTCCTCGAAAACTTCCCCCATGAAATGTGATCCCTGATCTGTGAGAATCGTTGACGGTAGGCCAAAATAAGCAACAAACTGTCCGATCAGAACTCTTGCGACGACCCTAGTGGTAGCTTTTTTCGCCGCTGTTAGTACGACATATTCGCTGAAACAGTCCTGGATGGTTAAAATGTATATATTTCCGCGCTTCGTGGGCCTACTGGGACCCACAAAATCCATTGACATTTTCCCAAATGGAATGACAAGAGTATCTGTGATGACCATAGGTCTTGTTTCAACAGGAACTAATTCATCCGCTTGGCGAGTTGGGCATCCTCTAACGTAAGCCCTAAGATCAGCCTGTATATTTTCCCAATACACCCCAGAGGAAACCTTGACTAGAATTTTTCCCAATGATTCATGAGCTCCCATAGCCGGTTCATGCTATTCCTTTATGATATGAAACCGATCCTCCACAAGTGGAATAGGTGATTTATTCTCGAAAAAAGTTATGAAGATTTGGCACTTCCTGAAGATGCGATTGCATTGTTCCACTAAGTAGCTCGATTCGTTTTTGTGCAACATCACTAAATCTCTTATAATTCCTATAGATTTCATTTCCATGTCCTTGAGAAGATTCTGGGAGATTTTGAGGGCTGCTGTGATATCTGTCCGTAGTGCTTCTGGATGAGCGGCATTTTCGATGACCATTCCGAATATTTTCTCATTTCCATAGTCAGAGACGATAACTTCCTTTACTGATCTTTCCGCACTTAACAACTCTCCTTGTTCTGAATATTTTCTTGTGACAAGGGTATGAGCAACCTCGAATTCCATGTAGATCCGCAGATATCGTGTATGGGACGTTATCAATGTGCGCAAACGGGTGGTCATTTATAATTCTTACCTGGGTAAAAATATCTATTACACCATCATTAATGACCCATGTAGGTATTTCACCCGGTCTCCTTGCTTCTGCGACTGAATATCTAGCCATTGTGTCGTTTTACTGAGGCGCTCTTCCCACTAAAGAGTCCTCAAGCTCGAGCCTTCTTCTATATTCGTTCTGTTTCTCTCGCTCTCTTGGATTTGGGATGATGTTTTCGTATTCTCCGGGTTCAATTAGAGGCATATCAACTTCGTCATTATGATCGTGTATCGGTGTTCTAATTGCGATTTCTTCCGGGGAGAGTGATAGGTCCGCCATATTCTTCTGTGAATGTGTACTTTTAGTAACGAGTGGTGTGAAGTGTTGACTTCCTAGATAGAGATGAATAAATTTGAGTCGATTATTTGATTCAACGTACGCATAAAGTACTCTGTCTGGGCATTGCAAATGCACGCACACGTCTTCATTGAATTGACGCGAGAGAATGAAAATAAAGTCTATATTGCCATTCTCTGTATGTGAGGTGAGGATTTTCACTGCATGCTCTGGGATCGCGCATTCTTTCCCAAATTTGCTATTTAATAAATATTTGCGCAAATCAAGTAGTGGAACATCCCATCCGTGCATCATGATCAATGAACAGAATGGTTGATTTCCTCTCGGCGTGTCTGGAATACAATTTCGGAGTCATATCCGCGGAGGCATGCCTTGAGTCTATTGAATCTCAAGTCCGGCTTTTTTGTATTATGGTAGTGCTTTAGTGGCTTGTGATCTGCGATGACTGTAAACTTTTTTCCGTACAAAAAACGACGAAATTGTTCAACACCGTAAACAACTGCTGTCGACTCTTCATCATGAGTTGAATATCGAAGTTCTATTGCTTCTAAACTTCTTGATGCATAGGCGCATGGATGATCCTGTCCGGTTTTCCCTTGGCTTAGAATTGCGGCGACCGCGTAGTCTGAAGCATCTGTGCTCAAGAGGAATTCCTGGTCTAGATCTGCGTGGCCATCACTGATTCTTCGCATAAAGCCGCACGAAGTTCCTCAAATGCTTTTTGCCGGTCTTCACCCTAATGAAATTCTGTATTTCCTCTTAAAAGCAAAGTCAGAGGATATGCTATTGCAGCGGTACCTTCAACGAATCGACGGTAGTATGAGGCGAGGCCTGATAACTGTTCAACTTCCTTGGATATGTTTGGTACTGGATGATTGCGGAATGCTTTCATTCTCTTAGGATCAGGGCGAATTTCAATATTCCCTACTAGATGGCCTAGGATACTGGCTCCTCTCTGAAGGAACTAAAATTTGCTGGGCTCGATCGTGGGATTTACATCGTCGAGTTGTCGCGTGCAATTATAGAAAAAAATTAGAAATAAGCTAGAATAGCTTGTAGCGCGCGTTATAAATTCTTGAACGTCGCTCATTGCACGCGTCGTGCTCGTGACCGGGTAGCTTCGCTCTGTACCGATTAGGGATTATACGACTATGTAAGAGTTATACGAGAACGGGCCGGAATTGTCCCTCGGTAAACAGCTGTTACGGCTCTTCTCGGGAGGACGACTGGCCCTTGGACCGCGTGTAAATTAGGAGACGATTTCGCGGGCCGCCTGACCGCGCGCTCATATTTATGACAGTAAGGTAGCAAATAGCTTTAGAAATATAATAAACCACTAGCGGCAATGCTCTTCCGCGGGCGAGTGACAGGGCATGCGACGAGCCTTGAGAAACCGATGACAAGCGCGGTCGAAGTGACAGAACATAGGAATTGTCAAGTATAAGCGATGACCAGAAACGCATAACGTATTTAAGCATCAGGGCTCATTAGGAGCCCGAGGGTATAAAGAGAGACGAGAGACTAGTTCAAAAATCTGTTCTTGGTTTACATCTCAAAAGGACACGTCGGACCGGCTCGCGTCGCGCCGTGCGTCCGTCCCGCGACGCGACTTCGTCATATCTTGTAACCGTGTGCCTCGCCCAATTGGATCGAATCAGTGTGTGAATGTCAATCATTTATCCATTGACCCATCCTTCATAAATTGGATACATATTTTCCACCCGTGTTCAATAACCCATTCGACAACGCAACGACTAGAGCGGAGCCGGAGCACCTTCAGCCAAGAGAGAACAGGAGAGGCCTCACCGGCGCGGTCCTCGCGTTGTTAACACGAAAAGGCGACGCAGGGGCTATTAGGAGCCACGAAGAGAAGAAGAGGTAAGCGACTGCTGGGTTCTAGCACAGCGGCGCGCAATGCCCCGAGAGGGCAGGCCTTCATCATCCTTCGTAAAGGGGGAGCAGGAGAGCGGAGGAGCTGACGCCCCTGGACCAACCCAGCAAGAAAATCTGGCCGGAGCGCGCCGCGTCGTATCAAGACATCGCTATCGCCCATACCCCCAGCTTCCGCTTATCAGAGTCTTTTTATTAGCCTTCTAAATCGAATACCGCGTTCCTCAAGCGTCTCTGCGATGACAATCACGTCATCTAAATATATATATGGCTCTATTCCGTTGAGTCTATCTGACACGAGATCCATCAATTCTTGAAAAGTGCAGGGAGCGTTTTTCAATCCCATCCCTATCCTCTTGCAGGTATATGGTCCGTTCGGAGCGACGAAAATGGTCAGGTGCTCCAAATCCTCGTCCATCGGGATTTGGAGGATGCCTGAATTCAAAACTATTCCCTTAATATACTTGGCTTCTGCTACATTATCGATGATACCATTTGTGAGGGGTAAGGGGTAGGAATCGCCCACTGTAATCTCGTTCAATTGGCGGAAATCCGTAACCGTTCGCCATCTAATCTTCCCGTTCGAGTCGGGTTTCTTCTTCACTATCCACATGAGGCTCGAATATGGAGATTCTGACGGTTCAATGATATCTGCCTTGAGTAATTCATTAATTTGTCGCTCCATTCCCTCCTTGATAGCCGGTAGATGCCGATAACGCTTCGACTTGATCGGCTCATCGGTTGTTGTCACTATTTTGTGAGTCACTAGATGAGTCGCCTCAAGTTTTCCCCCTGGTAATCCGAATAGATGTGGCGTTTCACTTATGAGGCCCTTTCATGCTGAATTGTTTCCGCATCAAGCCCTTCTAGTGTTTCAGGATCAATTCTCTCAAATACCCTTGTTGCACAATCCTCGATTTCCTCGATAGCAAAATCCATTGTATTCTCCTGTTCTTTTGTATTTCACCTGAGGAGCCAGATCTGTCAAGGAATGGCAAGATGCACTAACATCAAGCGTAGAATCAAAATTTTCCCATACGTTTCTGATCTCATCTTCGAAAGAAGTTTCCATCAAAATTCTTTCGATTCATCCTCGACATCATACGAGGCTCGAGAGGTTTATATATCGAAGGTGGAATAATCCATCCTAGATATATGACAAGACCAGCGAATTAGCTGAAAAAAAATCGGCAAATCGATGGATATAATTCAACTCGCAAAGGCCGATCATATATATTTCATGATTTGAACTTCCCGCGAGAAATAAATAGATGACCGATCATATCGATCGGGTGTCAAAATTAATTTGACTGTTCTCTTGTCTTCACCTCTCTTTCTATTTGATCGAGGTCAGAAATATCTTTACCTGCGATCACTGCTTTGCATGGTTCGAGTGTAACTTCTGGGGGTTCTATTTCAATATCTTCATCGTTTGTGTTAATGCATATCGCATGAGCTCGTTCATTTCTGTTCGATGTGACGAAATTGCCAAAAAGAACACCCGGCACTGAATCCTGTAGACCTACGAAACCTACTCCTACATCATTTCTCACTCGTGCATAAATTACCTGTCTTGTTCATGACGGTATTTTCAATTTTTCTTCCTCCACAGAGGGTATTCGCAATTCGGCAAACTGGAGACATCTTGACCTTGAATCAATTATTCCACCATGTTCTTTAAATTCTCTCGATCCTTGGAGTCCATCTGTATTTATTGCAAACTCATCTGAGACAATGTGTACATCACATTCAAGGCCATTCAGATATATATTAATTTTTCCCAATGTTGCACATTCACCTGCAGTAACTCCAGTTATTGCTATGACGTAGTTCCTATCAATCATCACACCCTCACCCACACGTTCAGCTTTCAAAAGAGTTACATCTGCACCAGTATCCGCGTAGGAACGACAAATGTGGTTTCTAAGATTTTTGCTCTTGGGCTCAACTTGGGTTTTCTAGTTTTTCGTGCTCGACTCCGCGGCTAGGCGTCGAGCATCCTCGAAGTTGAGAGACTCGTTTGGTGCATTCATGGGTTGATCATATGCTCGTTCATTGGGTCTTCGTGGGTTTTCGCGACCATGATACTCGGAGTTTTCGGTGTATCTCTCATTTTGAGCAGAATAACCGCCTCGGATTTTATCCCAAGATCCCTGATTATCTCTGTTCTGAGAGTTCGAATCGTTGCAGGTGGAACCATTATTAGAGAAGCGATTTTTATTTTTTCTGAAATTATGATCGCGGCCATACCCTGCATTGTTGTAATTATCGCCAAAAAGTGAGCCTCCAACGAATTACGGCTCCTATTGGAATTGTTATATTCCTCGTTACGGTACACGTTCCAGTAGTTGTTGCGATTTCTATTCATGCCATTATAACTATTGCGATTCATATCATCATTGAAGTTGCGATCGCGGTTATTGTTGTAGCCGCCCCAACCACGATTTGTATCATTATGAGGATAATTTGGGTTCCTGCCACTGTAACTTCTCATCGGGCCTCTATCATTTCGGCAATCATCGCGACGTGGTGTGGCATTCCTCGGGTTACTATGACTCACATCATTGTATTTATCGGCTGCCGGTGACAATTTGTCTGCTCGAGTGCTCGAGCGGTCGTTAAACCGGTCCGAGCTATGTTCGCGCTGTTGCGGTCGCTGTGTGAAAGATTCGAGTAGCCTACCCGAGTCGAGGGCGCCAGCTAATACACGGCAGTCTCCCAACTCGTGCTCAGCTTCACTACATAGTTTACAAAATTTCGAGTTGCGGGGTTTCTTTGGGCATTTTCTCTCGAAATATCCTCATGCGTGGCAAAATCGACATTCATTTGATGCCGTGGCTAGTCTGATAGCAGCGGATTCGATCGGAAGGGGGTCATTTGTACGCATTTCCTTCATTTTGTTCTCAACGAGTGCATTCCCGATAGCTGTCATTCCGTACCCACTTGTCTCAAATCGTTTCCCGTCAAACACCTTGGGGGCAGTCGTTTTATTCTCGAAATTTACCGCTTGAGAGATAGCTTCACGGAGGGTTTTGGGACTCGTCGATGTAGCTTGATGTTCTCATGCGCCCGTGAGACCAAATATAAAATAGTGTAGAGCTTCATCATCCGTGTTATTTTTGTAAGTTTATCTCTCCCAATCCTTGAGGTTCCGATCTGAGTCGTAAACATTCAGTAAGCGATCATGAAGAGTATGCACGAGTGATCCATGATCGCCTGCTCCGTTTCCTCGTCTTTGATGTACTAGCTCCAATTCCGCTAAGACTTCATCTGCACCCCCTACACTGCTATACTAACAAGGGGAGACCACACCCTTCGGGTCACCAAATCTGACCAAAATTTTTCTACAGTCTTGTACTACCTGGAATATTGAGAATCCCGAGTATTGCTGACAAATGCCCACTCTGGACAGAGTTAGAAAGTGATCGAGTATCCCATTTTTCATGGATTCTGGCTATTTTCACCCATAATAGGCTTTTATTGTAGCATCACTTGGTCTCGCTCGACCCAACTCCCCATTGGTGCTGCTAAACTTTCTTCACATTTGGAGTACATGAAATCTGATGGATCTAGAGCTAGAGGATACTGCCTCCAATAGCTCTGTCCAGCGATCATCTCAAATCCAAAACATTGCCAATGGAAACTTACTTTGACGTAAATCAATATTTCAACTCACCCTTGGGGATGACCTGCATGC
>JAPYYZ010000507.1:0-29958 GCA_030522705.1 Eretmocerus eremicus
ATCATCGAAACAAAAACCAACACTTTTCTAGTCAATTCAACTAGTGAACCAAGCAAGATTCATCCCTTCATCTGCCACGGCGTGATTACTACGCCGTTACCAGTGCTTGGTTCGCTCAAAAGTCTAAAATGTATTTCCATTTCTCAAACACGTGTAGCTCTGATACTTCCACGGGCACAGATATGAACCTTGACGCATGAATTGAGCATGGTTTATAGGTTGATATCCCGAGAGAATTGGGACAATAAGTAGCGCGGCGTTTGAATGGCATTCATAAGAGTCAAGAGAGTTTACACGGTTTCCACCGCGATTTTGTCATTTCAGCACATTTAGACAAGCGTCAAACTTGTGGAATCTCATGGAACCACGTATAAAAGTCTTGAACTCCATTCTGATGCTTGAAAGGATGTATGTGAGCCCCAACATTTACTTACGAAGGAACAGGAATCGCGCTATCCTCAGACACCCTAAAGTTTCACAGTTCGGTGGAAATGCCCATATACTCAAATACTCAAAATCCATCGGACACTATTTAGATTCATTGTCGAAGAAGAATGGTTTTCATGAAATTTCTAATAGAGAAAGGGATTCATTTCATTCGGCATTACCCGTTGTGCTCCGAGTGCAATACAAAGCGAAGTTTGAGCTCGGATAGCTGTATGCATTGGGATTCATCCGTGTATATGGGTGTGTGTAGCAGATGCTCAAAAGTACCGACAATATGAGTTGCAGTCGACGTAGAATTACGATTGATATGCACCGTCAGCAAAACGAAAGTTCATTGACACGGAAGGTGTAGTCCGGTTCACATGCTCGAGCCTGTTGTCTCGTTCACGTTTAGAGAGCGAAATGCGATGATAACGCGTAGGTTCTGAGGAACTTCCAAAGACAGTGTAGACCTTCCCAAAATCCTGGCCTCTTTATCGACTTTCGATGATCATCATAATTGTTATATCTTGAGGAGATACCGACATCACAGAATAAAAAGAAAGGCCATAGATATAGGAAACTTGATATCAATATAGCCACGCGGGATTTGTGTAGAAAAATGGAGTACGGGGGGTACAGCTATCTAGATTGTGAAAGTCTGAACACGCTGCTTACGTGCATTTTGTTCTCAGAAGCCAAAAAGAGGTATCGGCAACGCGGCAAAGCTGTTGACCGCAAATACTCGCATGTACACACACACCTTTTTCAGAAAAAGCGCGGAGTCATGGAATTGAGCGAAGATAGAGTGGTAGGAACTTTTCAGTTTGGATACAGGTAAAATTCTGATTAGACGTGCTTGTGGAATGAACCATCTTTTCCTCTTCGCAATATTCTGATGGAACACATTAGAATTGTTTAGAACATATTGGTAAGATTATTGAGCCCTCGGATGACTAACAATTGGAATTCCATGGCACGACTTGTAAAGAAAAAAAAACCAACGTTCTGAGCGAAGTTGGGAGAAAGAATTTCCAAAGAGGACCAAGAAGTATGGAATCAGAGAAAGACGGGAATAGATGTAGAATCTGGTCCTAGTGTAATTTGAAGTTGCAACATTTTCTTCAACACAGCTTGTTAATTTTCACTACTGCATTGTTGAGCAATTTCAAGAACTTCGGTCTTCATACAACGTCGATATGAGATAGAAGTCAAAACGCTAAAGCAGAGTATGTCAATCACATATGTATTTTACAAGACCATCATGATCCACATATATTCTCACATAGAGTAACAATAGAGCATTGGTAAAATTTAGCAGGATCAAGCCACTGGAGAGTTTCCTCTATCTAGGTCACATCAGACATAGAAGAGATCAAAAGCAATAAAGGGGGAGAACTGACTGGAATCCGGAAGGGACTACTATATTCTTTGTACAGTTCATCAGATAATAACAACAATATACATCTAGCGATCATATCATTTCACGGCTTTAATGGCTCCTTTTGTGGCATTGGGAATGAGGTTTTTCAACTGAACCACGTATATTCTCTTAGATTAGAAATAGAGATTGCTCTTCCTTCCTATTGGGAGCAGTCATGATGCTTCTTTGCAAGCACACATTTCATTCCCCTCTCCCTTTTCTTCTCTCATTATTTCCTAAACCCAATACCAGGTTTTTTCATCTTTGAATACCAAGCAAATTCTTATAAATCGATCCCTGATCTTATCATAAATTCACTGGCTCGCTCCGCAAACCACTATCAGGCCTCAGAAAATTATTGCATAAGGGGAAGACATCGAAAACTGGTGAAAAATCACAAAATTGTAGATTTGAGGAAGTGTTGGGCCCAAAAGAATTTTTTTGGTCAGATTCTTGTGGTACTATGCTTCTTCAATCTCTGAAGGATTTTCAAGTTCCCACGCGACGAAATTCATCATTAGTTATTGAAGAACGCATTCAAGGCATAGCGGACGTTTTGAGCTAGCAGCTTGGAAACTCTTACACCTCCCTTCCATCATACAGAAATGATACTAAACATTCGTCTATGCATTTTCTTTACTTATAGGATCTGATGGAGAGCAAGTAATGACGAAGATTCATCGTCTGCTACAGAGTTGTTTATGGAATACCAAATACCTCAGGCTATATAAGGTAAAGCAGAAAAGACAGGGCTGACGGCCCTCCGCAAGATCAGTGTGCGCGTCACGGACCTGTCGCAAGGGATTTAAACGTAGGGAGAACGTCTTAGTGCACTGAGTGCAGGAAGAGACTGGCTTCTCCGCGTGTTCACGCATATGGACCTTTCGAGTCTCCTCAAGGACAAACTTGGCTTTGCACCCATCTAAAACGCAGGGTCGAAAACTAGTCTTCGGAACTTTGACGCTAGCGACCACACCAACATTTTGATTCACGTAAATATTTGCCCCTTCCCCAGGTATGCAGTGGTCAGGTACAAATGTATGACCAACAGAAATAGCCTACAGAGCACTGCTCACGTTGACAGCCTCTGCTACTACGAAGTCTGCATTAATTACTTGGTGTAATACACGTCCATAAATGAAATCTCCAGGTTTTTGGACAATTATTTGGAATGGAATTCCCCATCGACGTAGTAAACGGGGCGAAAGCACAAGTTTCTTGTGCTGGAAGAGATCACTACACCCAGGTAGCCATTCCTTTATGAGCCGTTTATCGTTGACGTTTTTGAACTCACCAAAAAGACGACCAATCAATTCTTCGTTATGATCAGGATCAACTATCAGCCACCATTTCGGTTCACCATAACGCCCGAACTTTCCACTGTCTAAATCTTCATCTTCTCGGTGCATGCCTGATACACTCCCAAAACCACTTATATACAGCGTAGGCTCCGTGATTCCTTGACTCTTGGCCAGTGACTCATGCCGCACGTATAGCGGTAGATCTCGTAGAAGTAGATCACGTTTGAACTTCGCGGTCAAGTTCATCCCAAATAGGGACTCTTGGGTAGCAGCGAGGCCCAGCAGTCATTCATACTTAGCTTCTTTGGTAGTAGCCTCTATGAATTCACCGTGCGACCTAGGCGAGGCATTCAGTAAGTGGTCAGCCAGAGATGAGCCAGGTACAGCGTTACGGCGGGTGATAAGATGAAGCCCAGGAGTAAGCTGAGTCAGACCCAGCCACCTCCACTGTTGGCCCGGTATGCATCGACCTCTTACCAAAGCCGAAGCCTGGGATACTGGCATAGTTTGGGCGTTGGTGAGCCATTTCGAGAACTGGAATAATGGAAAAACATGATCATGAATCACTGTATACAGTTGAGGAGAGTTATAAGCATGAGCAGGACTCGTCTTTCTTATATCTGATCAATCCCCCCTATACCTGACTAATCTCCCATAGAACGCAGAAGCGTATCCAATAAGACGCGCCAATGCAGATCGAACCTGCGGCATTAGTAGCTTCACGCCGAAAGAAAGTGAATGAGACACAGGTTACTCACGTGGTGGGAAAAGTAGGTATCGACTTTGACACCTCCAGTTTGCAGATGCGGGATAATAGCATTTAATAAGATTCTGGGCTCGACGGGATATTCCTCGACGAGGTCGTACTCCGTTCCCACGAGGGGAGCATCCGAGTCATCAGCGGTTCTACGCCGTTTTTTTCAGAGAGGCTGAAGCTCAGAGCATTGTATTCGGGCGAGACAAATCTCACCCTATGACAGGAATCTGATAATAATAATAAATAATCAACGAATTGGGATAGTGCCTATGAGGTTATATGAGAGAATACGCGTGACTAGTGCGAGCCGTGACCAAATCGCTAGAATCTTACCTGGATAATGGTTCTTTGAAATAGCCCGCACACAGATGAACTCACGGCAGGGTTCGAATTTGCCGACGTAGGTGTTTTTGAGAGATAGTCGCAGAAGCACACGTGAAAGATGGAATGTATCGATATTATCAATATCACGTCATGTTGGGTTGGGTCAAGTTCGCAGCAGCGAGCCGTATGGCGAGAATTTTGCAAATCTAAGCAAAATTCGGTGGCGGGATTCCTTTGAGAAGTGAATTCGGTTACCAGATTGAAATAATTGACCATTCCCACCAGCGTTTTGAATTATGAAGTGGCACCTCCACAGGTCAACGGATGTTGTGAGAGGAACCTTTCAGGCCCTATAGTACAAAAATTTTTCAAACAAAGTATATACTAATCTTTCCAATGAAATGCTCGAAGATTTTCATCCATATGTAAAACTCATCCAAGTTCTAGAAACTCGCATTTCAGGTTTTTTGTCTTTTTTCTTTCTTTCTTTTTCTCAAGAGTTTCTTTTCTCTAAAAAAGTTGATTCTCACTCCTCTCCAATCAGTGTCCAATCATCGAAATTACTGTGTACAATCCCTAGTAGAAATGCTGTTATATGTTGGCGAAGAATGAATCATTTCTTGGCCATTTCATGGCCACAGACCAGAAATTGGCTAATTTTTGGTTCATTTTTAGCGAACATGTGACGGCGTTGCTACCAGGGATTGTTTGATCAATTATATTATCAGCTACATTTGAAACCAATTACTTTCACTTTCTAAGTGCAAAAAATAGTTATGTAGGTTCAAGCCACGAGAGAACAGGCAAGAAAAATGAAGGGAGAAATAGTATTGACATTGATTCATTTAAGGAGTTTCAGTTGTTGGAACTTTACCCTGACAGAACTGTTGCTCAATTTGCATTCCACTTACCTCTGAAGACATTCCATGCGATCATCATATCTCCATAGATAGAGAGTTCTCTAAAGGAGAATCAAAATACCAAAGGGATATGATGGTAGTAAGAGGTATAGTTCCGAAAAACTGCAGCTAATTCATACATTGGGGGAATATTTGTCAAAGGTTACATGAGTACAAAGTAATAAGTTCAACAATGATGATGAGTTTAACATTATCATGCATACAATTCCATGAGTCTAATGGGAGTGAATCCCGTATCCAATTTACAAGATTTATTCTCATTCAACTTTCTTGATTCTAATACATTCCTATTTTGGATATACAATAGTTTTTTCAGAATTAATCACATTCCTTTCTTCAAATGCAATATTTTAGATAATGATTGAGTCTTCATTGACGTATGTGTATACGTTCAGTGGATATTCAGAAAATTGGATAGACACAATAGCAAACTTCACCATGACTGGATTGCAAGCGTTCATTTTGAGAAAAAATGGTACAACTCTGTCCAATTTTCATCAAACCACGCAGACCAAGTCTTTGATCGATACAATGATATTTCTTGAGCTTAGACTCTCTCGGTCCAATGCAGAATTTTTGGCCAAACCCTCCAATTGATTCACATAAATATGAAGAACTTCTGAAATAAGAGAAGCCATAGATTAATCCTCAAAGAAAACATGTGACTCATCATGGATTTTCTTCTATCTTTCTCGCCCAAAAGATTGATGAGCCATTTGACTTTGAAGAAGGAATGCACGATTCTACATGTAATTACACCTCATGAATAGGAGTCAACTAGGGCATAACATCAAGCATGGGGAAAAAAGACTATTACAGGGCAGTTTCTTTTCTAATTAGATGAAGACATACATTTCCATAAGCAGGAGCTGGGGATCATGGAGGAATATTCCAAGATGATGTAAGAACAAGCCTGATTTGAACTCAAGGATTGCACTGAACTTGTATAATTACCCACTATTCTTGATTTTTTCTCATTCCTATTTCACGAGGAAAGTATAGTCTGACAACATGAGGATCTTTTTTTTCACTGTCAATAGTGTTTTCAAGGAATACAGGGAGCACCTATTGATTCTCGAGCAGAAACTAGAACTCAAAATAGAAAAAATCATTACCAGATGCCCATAACAAAGACTTGTTACACATCAGGAACTTCTAGGAACAGCTTGTCCATAAATAGCCAGTCAATGAGTATTCTTTCTCCTTAGCGAAAACGTATGTAATCTTTACCTTCTTCATAATTCATTTCCACCAATAGAGAGCAAATAGTAATTCCGTAAGAGTGATTTGCGAAAGAGCATCTCTGAACACACTCCTCGAATTCATCTTCCACAACGCATTCCAGTTTTGCTCAACCTAAGCCAATAATATTTCGGTACTGATCAGAAGGCATTCGTGAGAAGTCGAATTCAGTAGTGAAACTTCCTGTGAAAGCAAAATTGTCAGGAGTCAACCTTATTGAACATATAAAAATCAACCAATGAAAAATAAGTTCTCATTGGAAAGGAAACTCCAACAAAGTATAGGAGTCATCTAAGGACACAACAGTGAATACTTCAGATACCCGCTACTCATAAGGTACCATAAGGACCACTTACGTGGTCCCGAAACCCTGTGACAATAACGATGCGAGCCATGGGATATCCTATGCAGCCCGTAACAGGAGTTCAGGATCTCCAAGCATCAGATGAATTGATGAATATAAAGAGAACCGGAAATCAACCTGCATTGATGTTGAAGGATGGATTGGACGCGGCGCACACAAAGATCAGACCATTAGACGATGAAGCCAGCCAATCATCTTATTTTTCGGCATACCAGCATCGGAAGCGTGTTGTTTCGGCCCTGATTTCGGGGCGGAAAGTGCCGCATTGCCGTCCAGGCCGGGAAGCGTCTGCGTATGCGTATCAGACCTCGGGCTTCGCCCTCGGTCCGCTATCTCGCATGCTCCAATGCTTCCTAACCTGTACGGCGGTGCGGCACTTTGCCCCGAAATCGTGCCAGAAACCACACAATTTCGACGTGGGCGTGCCGAAAAATCGTATACGCGACCTTGTTGCGTGATATACTATTAGATGAAACCTATCCGAGAAATATGATGATTACCGTTCTTTGCAGATTCATTGATGAGAGAGAATGCAGAAGACATACAAGAAAAAGGGGATCATTCAATTTTGACCTCAGTTAATGATAATTTATTGATGAATAATGAATAATAGGAATATAAAATACTTATTCCGAAGAAAATGATGATAATTCTATAAAGAGAAAGAGACCTATTTTGAATTATATTAGTAGGAGTATTCGAGTAGAATCATGGCGTAGGGGCAACATTACATTTGCCAGGACAAGGTATAATATAACGGAATTTTTGGGGCAGCTCCCACGAAACTATGAATAAAATCACCGCAGTTATCAGATTAATCCTTTTCACACTTGACTCTCGCCACTTACCTCCCACTCGAGCATTGCCAACCTAGCCTGGGAGAGTGTTCTCAATCTTTCAAATTTTCCAAATTTTTCAAAATTTTTGCTAGGTCTTGCCAATTTATAGTACCGATCCGGGGATGGGACAGGCAGCCATGGATGTGTAGCGTATGATACAGCTACATGCAGGAATATCCTCATAAGTAGAGTGGCGATATGAGTGATCGGGCAAGATCACGAATATTGCAAGTTCAGCGATCAAAGTAGAGCTTAGTGCAAGAATCGACTGGCATGATTACAACACATAACTTTCAGCAAGCCCCTCGGGCGATTGCACAGAGAAGATCGGGGTCGAACGATCAGTATTCAAGAAGCGCTCAAAATTCGGCTCTTATCCTTGGACCAGTCAAGTCAGTATGCGCGTCGCGTGATGAGTACTCGCAGCCCCGGTCGGCCTCGTCATTTTGTAAGAACGACTGGTATTCTTAAGATCACACTAGCTTCAAATCATTTCATAGGTCTCTTTCCACTGAGATACTATTAGAGTCTAAATGAAGTAGCAGCTGTTCCAAATATCTCTCGTTGTAAATCCATTTAGCCAATCCCTTCCGTAATCCTGGCGAGGCAGGATCTCGTTGGCGGCAGAGCCGAAGAACCCTTAGGACGTAACAAACTGAAGACCGAGAATTTTACAATCCCCTACTTGTTTTGGACTTGCTCCCATTTCGAGCCTTTCTGATATTCCCACATCCACCCAGCTACTTTCATTCATCTTCGAAAGATCTACATTATCCATCTCCGAACTAGAGGCTTCAGAGTTATGACTACTTCAAGGAGGGCTGTTGGAATATCTATAGCGAATCTCGCCACTCACAAAGAGAGGACCAACCTTGTCAATCACGGATTTGGCCAGAACTCTGGGAATCATCTTGTTTCGGTGGGGAATAAAGATATCCCAGAGGGTTTATGCTAATAGGCTCTCTGTTCCGAGATACAGCTATGGACATGAGCATTGCCATTATACCTATATATGTATGTGGCTTTTTGATACGGGCCTATATGGGCAACGCTAATGTCGATAGCTGTATCTCGGAATAGAGAGCCTATTAGCATAAACCCTCTGGGGGGATATCTCCATTTCTCACCGAAACAAGATGATTCCCAGAGTTTTGGCCAAATCCGCGATCCACAAGGTTGGTCCTCTACTCGTCAGTCATTTTGCCCCGTGCCTGCTCGCGGGGCTCACCGCTGACACGCCTCTCGTACAGTGTAGCCGTGCTACTGCTTTCACAAGCATTCTGTATGACGGGGTGTGTTTCACGATATGATCGAGTGAACGGTGGTTTCTTGAATGAACCTTTGTTTCATTTCAGCTTGGCTCTATCATTTGCTGCACCCCAATAACCCTCCATTATTGACCAGCACGCTTCAACCGCGCACGATTGTGCGTTATTTTGAGACAAGGGATTTCGTGTGTAGCAGCAAGCGACTCCACAATCGGGTAAGGAGTGTTGAGCCAGGACGATGAACGTGAGTAACAGTGAGTCGAGAAAGCGGGTGTACGAAGGGTGTGCGCGCCCCGGAGTGAGCAGCTAGGAACGTGAAGTAAAGCGCTCCGCGGCCCGCGAAAGTGCACGAGCCGTATGGAAACGCGGTCATCTCGTCCGTTCCTCGTCGCGAGATGCTCCAACCTCGTGGGGAATAAGGTGTGCTCGCTAAACCCGTCGTCTATACTTGGCCGCGCCCGATGAGATTATCTCCGGGGCGGCATTCGACTCGACGTTCGCCAACGTATAGTGTCGTTCTGTCATTGCTCTATGGACGAGCCCAGTAGTAAAAGAGTGCTAGTGTTAGAGCTCGCGCGAAACGGTGTATAGTAGAGTGCGCGCTTAACACGAAAAGACGAGATGCCTTCGAGGCATTATCATTGGTTGATAAGCTCGGATTTGAGTCGTATACTTATGGGCGTGATGTATAGCATTGCACATGCGATAGATGTGCGAGGTCGAAATCGCAACGAGCAAACTAGAGAGCGCGACATGGGTGTTTCGATTCCAGAGTATCAGTATAAGTTCTCAAAATCCAGCGACGACGCCACGCTAAGACTCGGAGTGAGGCATTTTCTCACGGTGTAGTGCTGCCGCGTGATTGCGTTGTGAGGCGTGCTGCCGCCGAGTTTTGGCGTATTGCCGATTCGCAGGGACAGGGCCCCTTGCATGATCTTATCTGAACTGGTGCGTTCTAGATGGCAGGCTGAGAGGCGCCGCTTGGCTCGTCGGCTGGGCACACGTTGCTTTCGAGGCTAACCCAAAGGTGTGCCTAAATCGTAGAAGAGGTGGAATTTTGATGATGACGGGTGGGAGTACCACGTGGATACATACATACTCCGCCGACTCTCCCCCAATTGGAACCGCTGAGTGCCTCCTCAGTACACTGGATGCGACTTCTCCGAACTGGGAAGTTGGTAAAACTATTAGTGTGGCGCGATCGAGGCCGATGTCGACTCGAACAAACAGATACGGAACGCATTCAGGTGAAGATACTCTGCTCCAAGTGCCTTGAGCGCTAGGCACGGAATAGCCGACTCGGCCGCCTTTCGCCTTCTTTCCGTTCCGACATATACCCACACACACACACACACACACACACACACACACACACACACACACACACACACACACACACACACACACACACACACACACACCCCCATGAATCTCGAATGCCGAATCCCGAGCTCCGTGTACTACGCAGCCGAGGGTCAAAATTGAGTGAGACAAAAATACTAGTCAATTGTGCTTCTTGTGCTCGTTCAGAATCCGTTAGGAATTCGTTTGTGGGTCTCCTCATTTTCCTTTGAAGATCAAGAACGGTCTCGGATGCTGGGTGAATGTTGGCAATTTTTTCCTCTCAAACTACAGCAATCTTCGTTTGTTCTCCAGATTCAATGGATTGCTCGTCACGAGTACTCTCGAGAATAATTTTTCTGATCTCGAAAAAACCATCACATTTGTCGCAATTAGATGGAATCCTCCATACCCATGACTTGCGGAGCAGATGATTTCGCGAAGGCTCACAGCCAAGAGTACCGTTAGCGCCAGAAATTCAGCGCAAGTACTGGCAAAACCAGAACTCAGAGGGTGAAATGAGGGTGAAGTTGCTTCGTTGTATTGTTTTCTCAGACATCCTGGCAAGATAACCCGAAAATGTCCAGCTTTGCCAATATGATGGGGAGGTAGCATCCAGGCTAACTCGGACACGCCACACGTCAAATCGCGGTAGTAGAACAAGGCTCAATTTGCTTGTACGCGTAAGAGTGGTATATCTACATGTGGTACGAGATAAAGCGCATAGGGATCCAGGACCAGGCTTCAGGGTGTTCTCGTAGATCCACTCGACCCGCTCACCTCGGTTTAGCTCAGTTATCATTCAGGCGGCGAGATTGCGCGCGTGACCGCAAGATCGTCTGCTCCGCAAGTTATGCGTATGGGAGATTCCATGGCATTACGACGAATGTAATGATTATTAATAAGTTCAAGTAATCATCCTCGAGAGTACTCGCAACGAGCATTTCATGTGATGGAGAGCAGAAACGAGGAGTACTGTAGTTTGCGAGGGAGAAATTGCCAAAACTTACCCAGCACTCGAAACTGTTTTTGATTAACAAAAAACACCTGTCACGAACCAGCTACTACAGATGAAATGAGTAGATTCGCAACGTGAATTTTTCTCAAAACCTGTTTTTAAGCCACTAAATCGAATTAGTATACTCCGGGATAGGTGGGACAAGGAAGAGTAGAAACGTAGGAATTCTGTGTAATAATCACCAATAATTGAATAATTCGACTCTCAAATCAATAATCCATGTAAGTGAGTTGGGTTGCATCCGGTGGTTCATTGAATATATTAGATAATTATCGATTTGAGAAATATTATAAAAGTACGAACAATTCAATTTGATACAAATATATTTTGTTTGGTTTGGAACATCAGTGGAATGCTGTATTCGGAAACAAATCGCAAGATGAATGGAATGGATCAGTCGAAATAGATTGAATAAGAAGTATTATAAAAGCTCCCATCATCTCATTCGATGGGATAATCAAAATGGCGGAGTTGAGTGGAAAAAAGACCAGGATCTGTTCAATTGTCCAAACTTGATTCATACATCATAATAGATTGTTATTGGTACAACTATAGCAGGTCTGAAGTTAATTCAATAGTTAATATCACTTCGATGAGGAGAGATTTCTATTGTAAATTTCCGTGATTCAAAGTCATGACAGTTCAACTTAAGATAGTAATTACGCAATGATGTCCATCATTGTTAACTGGTATTAATAATCGAGATCAATGATATTTTCATTCCTAGAATATTGATGCAATATTCGAATGTCATCCATGAGATTATTCCGAGACTCGAATCGATAAAAGATGTCTTGGATTGGTGCACTATCAACAGGCCCTATGGACTAGGAGGAGCCTCCAGTATAGGGAGAGGGAGGGCGGAGCCTCGACTATGGAGAAAGATGGGTGGCGGGGCCTCAAATCACGCCCTTAGATCTCCCAATGGAGTTTTCCAATGGGAGTCCACTTTCAACAATGTTTGGTAGTTGATTGTTTATCCTTGGGAATAATAACTCAATTAGTTGTTGAAACCCTTTGAATAGTATTACAGGATGTATTATTGTGACTGCGGTAGATCATTTCTATTTCCCGGACCGAACGATATAATATCCAAGTCGAATGATAAGATCAATCATCGAGAAAACTTCCGATTATTTCGGGAACTATGCGTCCAATTTGCATCCACTCAAGTTCTGTCTATCTACTGAAGTTGAATCTTCTAGTTTTGATAAATTGATGACCTTTTCGGACTCTCACGGTTATTCTTCCGAAAAATGTAAAATTCTAATTTCCTGCGTTGAGTCTCCACGGATACCTCATTCTTGATCCAAAAATTCCTCATAATTCCAATTAAGAACAAATGGGCTCTTAGGCAACACTGTCCCCTCTGCGGATGAACCGGTGACCCTCTTGACCCTTCGTTCATTATTATTCCCTTTGATTGACCCACAATCATCATTCACCCCGGCATTCTCCGAAAAACTCGCACATTTTACACTTATATTCCTCTCATTGAAAGCATCAGAATTCGTAACTTTAGAATTATTCAATTCCTCGTACCCCAAAACACCTCTCCCTCCAATATATAAACATATATATAATAAATCATCAATGCCATCCTTGTATCGTTCACAAGCGCCTTCAAACAACATCAAATCTTCACTACTCTCAACATCGAATGGCTTACGGCATCTCCCACAAATATTTTTAACACAAAATAATCACAAAACTCACTTGAGATAACCTCGTGAGATAATCTGTTTCTATATCTGAATTACTCTCTCCATCTTCTGAATATGTGATGAAACATCCCTAGGGACTCCCATTCCTCCATTAATCTCCGAAAAGTTATTCTTTCAATCTCCCAAGATGGATTTCTCTATATCTTCCAAAGTTTCTAAATTTTGACCTTATGTTCGATTTTCACCGATTAATCTGCTTGTGTCTCTCAACCCGCGCTCATCATACCATTCATTTCTTCAATCAATTCGTCGTACTCCGTGAATCTCCCAACTTCCTCCTTAGACTCGACACACGAATCTTCAATAACATCAACATCTACGCTTAGATTTCCACCCAAATCATTATCCATAGAATCTTCACTGTGGTCCGATGAAAGGAGTTGATCTTCCGTTTGAGGGTCATAATCGTTATCGTTCCCCATTTCGGTTACATTTCCATTCACATTCATGATTTCATTGAAAATTTTTCTCCCCGAAAAATGACCTCTAGCCACGGAGTCTTCATCAAAAAATATTATTCCGTCATCCAGTTGAATGTAATTTTCTGAGTTACTAATTTCGGCATCACTTTGCCTGAAAAAGTCGCTACCTGATATTCTGGCTTCATGGATTGGGTAATCATTATGTGTTTCAAAGAAATGGGATTCTCGGTGTTCACCTCTGCTCTCATCGGTAGGTAGTTTTCTTTTGTCAAATTAGGACTTGCTCCCATTTCAAACATAAAAGTGAGTAGTCCATCAAAATCAGTCACACCCGAATTGATCGTGAGAGCATAATTTTCTTGACTCAGAAGCACGTTCCGGGTGATTATACGCTCGTCTCTCTCGGACACAGAGTGCTCGCGCGAGGAGTAGCCGGATCCTCTCTGCTCACGCCCGCCTGAGGGAGACTGGTGCCGTTTCCCGAGATCACTCCACTGGTGCGTACGTTGTTTTGAAGTTTTTAGCCATCTCTTCTGTAATGCCCTTATCTACCACCATAATAACAAACGATTGGATCTTCGCGGGATCGTGGGGTTCCATTAATGGGAAGATTTTCTCGTGGATGGTTCGTATTACTGCTATTATTGGAATAGGTACTCTGATCTTATCGATTATCCACTTGGCCAGTGCTCCTGTATTTCCGATATTGTGGATTTGGTCTCTGATTATTCTCATAATTATTCCGAAAATCAGGATAACTTGTTCGTGCATTGTTGGAATTTAGATTCTCATAGTCCTGGGAGTTCCTATCCGTAGCCTGCTTGTTACGCGGTAGCTTTGATAACCTTGGTTCGGGTGCGGGCACAAATTATCATTCCTGTGAGAATCGGGATTCTGTCTGAACATGTTGGGACTGTTGCGATAACCATAGTCGGGATGATTGGGACCTGTGTCGTTGAAACTGCAGTTGAATCTCTCGGCAGTATTGCTACGCGTTTCTAGAAATGATTCGGTGCTATTCATCGAAAAATGACCAGGTTTTTGGCAAAATTGACGAACAATAGTGGTTATTACTTGGAGTCTCAACTATGTTCACTTTCCTAGTCTCTCGTGATGATCTAGGCTTTGATTTCTCTTTCTTAGGCACTTCTACAGTATGACTGCAGGCAGATTTGCGTTCAATTTCAGAAGCCAAATCTTGAGCTTCCTCGAAATGTGCTGGGGTTCCGATTCCAGCCCGAATTTCCTATCTCAAGTCACGTAGAAAGAATTCAAGACAGTCTGCAGTAAGATCTTCGACAAATTGATCAGGATTTTCGATGCTCTTCTCACGAGTTCCAGATCTTAGAATTCCCTTCTCTATTTCACGAAGTCGATTCAGATAAAGCATCACGGCTTCATTAGGTTCCTGTTTGATTTTGCCAAGTCACCTGTCCATTCATGATAAGTTCTGGCGGATCCGAAAACATCTTCGAAGAAATCGCTCACTTCATCAGTAGTCCTGACCGAACGGCCATTCACGCAGCGCAAAGCTTCGCCGTATAATCCCATTCTTATAAGTTTGGTCAATTCGTCCCCCAGATAGTCTGGCAAAATTCCTGTAGCGTCACGACAACCGTCCAAAAATTGGGCCAATCCAATATTCTGACCGTTGAATCGCGGAATCAGGTCAAGAGCATCTTCAATGGAGATTCCTTTCACTTCAGGTTTTCCTGATTTATTGAAAGTCATTTCCGCAAATTCACTTGATGAGGATGAGTCGGAATAGCTCAATTCCGATTCAAGATCGGAAAAGGGTTTCTTGAGATCTTCTGGAGAATTTTTGGATTTGAAATCGAATTGGAAATCCTCACTCGCTTTTGAACGTTTCTCGGGAGGAAATTCTTTGTTTACAACAAAAGGATTTGAATGATCTGACAATCCCAGTGAGATCTCACTGCTCATAGATGGCTGTGCAGTAACAACCCCCAACTCTTCGTAGTCAACTGGTTCAAAACGAAAATTATTGATTCTATCTCGAGCAAACTGGAGAAAATGAATGAATTGAACCCTTCCTCGCGTGACTGAGTGAGCTCCTTTACGTTCTCTTGGACTTTTGGTATCTTCAGTATCGAGAAGATGAGTGGGTGAGGTTATGAGTTTCTTTGAATCAGCTCCCTCAGCTGCCTCGATGATCGCACTTCAGTTCAAAATTAGAATCTTTAAATAAGAATCTCCCTCTCCCGACAATGGAGTACTTGTCACGCCAATGTCCTCATTTGACTCTGACTGCCCAGAATTGGCCCCCTTTTGGATATTTTCAGCGTTCCAATTATCGTTTTTCGGTGGAGAATTGAATTGAGATGGGCTTATAATGTCATCTTTGCGAAATACTCCTCTTGATCGTGGTCACGCGCGAGGTGAGTTATCGTGAATCGTATTCGGGGATGCCAAGGTATCGATCTTATGATCTCTCCAATTATGAAAATGATTCTTATTAGTGAATCGATGGAGCGGTTCCCGAGGACGTGGCTGGAAATGAGGTCGAAACTTAGCGTCAAGATGATGTGATACCAAAGTTTTATTGATCTGACTCTCGGGATCTTTCAAATCAGTTACAAGACCTGCGATTTCCTGGGGGTTGTCACCCGCACTAGAAGCTTGTCTACATTCTCATGATTTGTTTGAGAATTTATTCAAAAGTATGTCGTCCACGTCAATTCGGCAAGAAGATCCAATCGCGTAGATATCGACAGATCGAAAATCTTTTTGTCGTTGCTATTGTACTCCAGCAGTGCTGACATTTTTCGAAATCATTCGAAAATTGATAGAATCCCACATGTTCTCAGTTTCCCTTCACTTTATTTCCCGGTCGATGCACCAGAAAAGTTTGTCACGAACTAGTTACTATAGATGGAATAAGTAGACTAGCAACGTGGATTTTTCTCAAGCCCTGTTCTTGAGCCACTAAATTGAATCTGTATACTCCGAGATAGGTAGAGCAAAGAATGAGTAGATACGTATGAATTCTGTGTAATGAACAACAATAATTAAATTATTCAACTTTCAAATAAATAATCTATGTAAGTGAGTTGGGTTGCATCCGATGGTTCACTAAAGGTGTTAGATAATTATTGATTTGAGAAATATCATAAAAGCTCGAACAATTCAATTTGATACGAATATATTTTGTTCTATCTGAATTATCAATGAAATGCTGTATTCGGAAACAAACCGCGAGATTGATGGAATGAATCAGACGAAATAGATTGAATAAGAAGTATTACAAAAGCTCCAATCATCTCATTTGAGGGGATAATCAAAATGGCGGAGTTGAGTCGAAAATAGACCAGAATCTGTTCAACTATCCAAACTTGATTCGTAAATTATAGAAGATTGTTTATTGGTACAACTATAGGAGGTCTGAAGTTGATTCAATAGCAATAACAATCCGACAAGGAGGAATTTCTATTGTGAATTTCCGGGATTCAAAGTCATGACAGTCCTTTTTGTGATAGTAATCGCGCAATGATGTTCATTATTGTTCACTGTTATTGATAATCAAGATCAATGATATTCCGATTCCTAGAATATTGATGCAATATTCGAATGTCATTGATGAAATTATCCCGAGATTCGAATCGATAAAAGATGTCTTGGATCGGTGCACTATAAACAGGTTCTAAGGGATAGGAGGAGCCTCAAGTATAGGGAGAGGGATGGCGGAGCCTCAACTATAGAGAGAGATGGGTGGCGGGGCCTCAAGTCACGCCCTTAGATTTTCCAATGGAGTTCCCCAATGGGAGTCCACTCTCAACTATGTTTGGTAGTTGATTGTTTATTCTTGAGAATAATAACTCAATTGGTTATTGAAACCCTTTGAATAGTATTACGAAATGTATTATTGTGATTGCGGTAGATTATTTCTATTCTTTGAACCGAACGGTATAATATTCGAGTCGAGCGATAAGATCAAACATCGAGAACACTCCCGATTATTTCGGGAACCATGCGTTCAATTTGCAACCATTCAAGTTCTGTTTGTAACCGAAGACGTACTTCATCTTAGTTAATGGGGTAAGGTGCCCTTCATATTGATAAGAAAGAATATTCACGGTTACGCGAGTCAAAATGGTGGAAATAGCTATCACTAGCTTTAGAAGTATTCATTCACCTTCTCTCAACTAATAACGGTATGATTCCAACTTTCTACGGCTCGTTTTGAAGCTTGAGACCTAATCTGCTCGTTCAGATGTTGGAATAGGAGGACTGAGACTATGCGGAGCCTGTACGTAACTCGGACGGGTGTATTCCCGCGAGTCGGCCTTACTCGTCAAGGGGTTGAAACGTGATTTCTCAAATTCTGTAGGTCAGAATTCAGTTGAGTATAGCTAGTATCGTATCTATTGAACCTATTCACGTGATGCAACAGCGAGTCCAAGGGAACTTAGCTTTAGAGGGGATGCGGAGCGTCGGTGAACGATATGGCGGTTATTCGTATCGAGTGAGGTTCGAGCGACTTCAAAGGGGTTGTCACTCCGTATCTCGGTGAAAAATCGTTCAAATCAGACTAAGTTTAACTCGTTTCGTTTGTATTGAACCTATCTGAATGATGCAATAGCTAGTCTGAGGTTTGGGGGGGATGCCGAGCGTCGGCGAACGATACGGTGATTATTTGTATCGAGTGAGACTCGAGCGACTTCACAGAGGTTGTTACTCCGTATCTCGGTGAAAAACTGTATAAATCGAACTCAGTTTAGCTTCTTTCATGGCTGTAAAGTATAGCTACACTATGGCGTATCGATTAGATATTAAATTCCGGTCCACCGAGAATAAATGAAGAATTACACAAGAAATCGGAATTTTCGCGGATAAAATCTTTACGAGTAGCATGCTTCAATTGAGGGTGATTTTTTGATTAATGTTCTTATTGAAACAAAACCTCACAAACGTATTGAGCTGTGCAATTATTCGATAAAAATGAATCAATGGAAGATCTGTTCATCTTGTCCTGTCTGTAATGTTGAAAACATTGAGTCGCACCGGAGTCCGACGGATGCGATTTTTACGAAATATCCCTAGAAAATGAACGTATCTTCACGAATATTGCTCCGATCGAGCGAAATGAATGAAACTCTACAGTTGTCTTGATTGATGTCCCACCTGACTTTTCATGCCCGAACGAGATGAGCGCAGACGATATCTCTCGAGTATGGTCGAAATTTTCTATTGAGAACGGGTTCATTGCTTAGCGGAAAATCGCATCTTCCTCGATGTAAATTGAATGACTGATCCAATTCAATTCCGAACGTTGCTAAACTCCCCAGTCACGTAGGGTGACACATAATTCATCAAATTGGACACATGGCGCGTGATCCTTCCTAGTCGATATGACACAGTGAGTGAATCCTGGAGCACTCGCGACAAAAATACGGATTTTCCCCTAGCTGAAACTCATCGCAAAATTTCATCGCACGGATCGAGACCGTCGCATACGATCGCGGGATCACCTCTCCGAGTAATAATACAGATGTGGTACTCACCTAGAGTCACTTTTCCAGATGATGTAACTGTATTCTGCGATCTGGGCAGCTTCTTGAAATGAATCTTGAATATTCGTGCAAGGTTTGTTTTTTTTCATTTTCTCTTTCTTTAATTACAGCAAGCGCTTTCCTGCTTGTTGCAATTGATGATTGGATTTCGCTCTCTTCTGTTTATAATGGTAACTCATCTTGAACCTCCGCTTTTCTCCAAGGGCAGCACGACACGCGTGTATGACAACTCGCCTTTCGAGCGAAATAATAATAGGCTAAAATTGGCAGACTTAATCTCACTCTGTGTACTCGGTCGTGGGGAATACAAGTCCGAACAATCAGAGAGCTCGAGAGCACGTCCGGTCTCGTGAAAACCTGCATAAAAATTGTGAGGGCCCGAGGCTCGCAGACACCGAGCTGGCCCTTATTTTAGTTACGAGGACCTCTTTGATCGATCAGATTGCGCGAATATATTCCATGTGAAAGCCTATGTGCCAGTCGAACATATTATGTGCGAAGAGAAAGATGGAAAATCTCCTAAAAATGTCGCCTAATAGTTTCGAGTGTCTCATGGGGGTCATCAATTGACTCGAGGGCTATGCAAGTGAAAGTGCGGGCGTCAATTGAGGGTTTGAAATGACTATGCGCATGTGAACAATGACATGCCGAGACGGGTCTCTGCTAATAGTTCTGTAATTGATCGATGAATAAGATGCTCATAGTAGGGCGTTAAGTGTTGTATACCGAGATTCATAATAGTCCGAGTTGGCTCCAGCAATGAAGATGCACTTTAGGGACCTGTCTATTGTGTCGGACCCTTGTCTATTATGTCGGGCCCTTGTCTATCCATACCCGCCTGCTTGAAGAGCTGCACTCCTGAGATGCGCATCATTCCTCTTACAATAGTCATTTGGCTCTCGAGTTTCCGCAAATGTGAAAGCTTTGACAGATTACAAGCACTTTCTTTGTCGCAGCCAAAAAACGTCCTCTAGCCTCTGCGGGACTCACAGATTTGGCACCTTGAATTTTCTAAGTTCTCAACTGACTATACCCAGTTCTACTCCATCAATTGACACAAAACGAAGAGCATTCCAGAGCTCATAGTGCTGGCTGTTGGTTAGAAATACTCTCAGAGCCGTAGAACTGTACCCATGCGCAGGGAAATTCATTCTCCGAAACAGGAAGTACTTTCCAAATTGTTTCGCTGATTTAATGATTGTTTACACCTAGAATGTATCCAAAATAGATTTAGTTGATATAAAATGACTTCAAAAATACGATGGATAGGTTTCCAAGCTCTGTTGGTGTGAATTTGATGGGAGATACACGCATTCCGAGTTTCCTACGTTTCTTCAACGTACTAAAAAAAGCTCTAGAGGTCACATAATTACCGTCGAAAATCTCAAATTTTTCTCACAGCTAGAACGTGACCAAACAAAGTCGAAGAGCATATGGGAGAATTCTTCGACATTCTGTGCGTGAAAGTTGACTTTGCGCACAGTTTGGAAACGTTCACTCACAGATTGTCAAAATAGTACAGTATGCAACTAGGGAGTGAAAAAGGACCAGACCCTCCCGGGTGAGTATTATCGATCGAGGCAAAGTCGAGAGCGATACGAACCCGGCAGAGAATGGTCCTCTCCACTCCCCAGTTGCATATTATATTCCTTACCACGAGGGGACCAAAATACGTGTCACTCCCAATCTACGGGGAGGGAGTGAAACACGTATTTTAGTTCCCATTGTGGTGAAAAATATAGTTCGATACAAGGGCGTAAGATTTATTCTCCGCATCCTCGTGATGATTTCGACCCGAGCCGCAGAACATCTTTCCACGCCCTTGTATCGAAATGTCCTATTGATCGATGCGTCATGGAAATTCTAAGTTATATGGACAGATAACTTCATGAATCGTAAATTGGAGGCAAGTTTATATTTTTTGGCTTCTTCAGGCCTCGGGCGACCAGAGAGGCTAGGAAAATTTTTCAGCACTGACTAATTGATAGATCTTCGAGTCACCTTTCAAAAGCCTTTTTTCAAAATCGGAATTGGCCCAACGGTTTCGAAATCATGATCAAAATACGCGAACAATCTTTTGTTTCTCAATTCTAGGGCTAAATCACCAATATGGGCTGACCAGGAGCAAAAACAAATTTTTCGACCCAAAAACTGTGGAAAATATTCCACCTCAACACCTCCAATGAAGAAAATGCCCCGGGAATTTTGAAGAATGGTCCCAGGAAAGTCCTAAAGGCGTGAAATCTTCCTATTGGATATATATTCCATTCCATTGATTGACCAAGGGATGACGTACCAACAATAACACTGGGGAACATGTTTGGACCTTTTGTATGCGTTTGAAAAAGAAGGAGCTGTTCTGAGCGTAGTTTGAGCTGTTGAACCCGAATCCGTTTCCAGAATTGTCCTATCACGTCAGGATTCTGAGATAATCGTTATCAAAGTCACGAAAAAAGCTAACTTAGGCATTTTTCGGGTTTATCCCCCGGAAATTTAGGACTGTTGATTCTTCCCACTGGGTGTACTCGAAAGTACAACAGTGGAGCTACACAACGAGCTATCTGGGAATCATGTAGGAATTTTAGTTTTTTAGATGCGATAATTTCTCTGCGACGTCACGCACGCTCTGAAGAGCCGGTCGCAAAGTATGCGCCGTCAGCTGTCGTCACATGCTTTGCTACCGGCTCTTCGGAAGGCGCGTGACGTCGCAGAACTCGAAATCATCGCATCTCAGAAACTATGATTTCTACATGATTCCCAGATAGCTCGTTGTGTAGCTCCCCTGTCGTACTTTCAAGTACACCGAGCGGAAAAAATCAACAGTCTCAAGTTTTCGCGGGATAAATCCGAGAAAGGTGCCTAAAGTAGCGTTTTTCGTGACTTTGATAACGATTATTTTGAAATCCTGACGCGGTAGGACAATTCCAGAAACGGATTCGGATTCAGCAGCACAAACTACGTCTAGAATGACTATTAGAACGATAAACGCACTTTCATGTTCACCAGTGTAATTATGCAGGATCCAAACTCTCAATTCCCCAAATTATACAGGAATATGAGGAGCTAGGAGAAGAAAGAAGGAGAAACATAGGGAGAACTTCATAACGCAATAATGATACCTATAGATTCAGTTTTGATGAAAATTTCTTATGTTCAATCGAATAGCGTGAGTCCATTTCCTACAGAGACCGCCCCGGTGTTAGAAAAATATTCCAAACTTTCATGGGATGTGTTCTTTATTGTGGAGACATTTTGGTTTTTTTCATATTCTTTCCGCTGACTGTTCAATACCCGAGCTTAATGCACAGCCCAATGTGATTCATTGGGTTGACAGATATCTTTTAAAAATCTCCCAGATTCTTCCTATGCGTTCCAAGGAATTAGTCACACACCATAGCATATTGCTGTTGAATGGATTGGGTACTGTATCGAACGGGCTGAGAGTTACTATGGAATATCAAATTGAGTCAAGCGCTGGATCCTCACCGATGAATATTCTCCTTCTCGAGCTTCGATGAACATGGACAAAATGATTCCATGTCAATTTCAGACAGAGTCAACAATGATTCTCCAGGAAAATCCTCACTTTGACCATATTTATATCACTGTACAAAGTTCATGATGGAACAGAATCAACCATTCAATGATATTGTGTGCGTCACAGAATCACAAGAATATCGGTCTCTCTTCATTCGCAAAGACGATACTAACACAGGGAATAGTCACTCCCGCTACATTCGAATCATACGCGCGCCTAGGTGCACAAATGAGCAGCATGCGCTACGACGTGCATTTTTTCATTCTTGGAAAAAGAATGCGAATCATGCAAATTTTTCAAATGTTGGGATATTAATGCAGAAATTCTCACGAGCGGATAAGATTCCCAGGATAAGTGAGTAGGAGAACACGAATTCAAGGATTTTCCAGGGCTCCAAGGATGAAAAAAAGTTTTTCAAGGAGATTTCCAGATTTCCCCAGGTAAGTAGGAACCCTGATCAATATCCTTTCGCGGCTCCCTGCTCATACGGAATTCCGGGACGAGTCAGGACATGACTCTTTTAGGGGAATGTACCAAAATGTGCTCATAATTCAAAGGAGTCGCAGTTTCCCTAAGGGACATGCCACAGCAAACTTGTAGCATTTGTGGAGGAAAATCTGCTGGAGATTTTGGAATCGATCTCGAAGTCAGTCATCAAAGTCATTTAAAGCTCATTTCCATTTTTGGTCCGATAAAGTACATTTTTGACCACGGCATTTGACAGAGCGAGAATTTTCACGTTAGAATGCTCGAGAAAACGCATTCATCGCAGCCGTATACGAGATGAATTCCCTGCATTCGTAACCAAACATTTATTGAAACCTTTGGATTTCCCGCACGGTCGTGTACTTTGTACTACAAGTAGACGGAAAGCGCATGCAGACCCGAGACCAGTGGAATGACACACGATTCTGAAATATCTGCTAGCCGCAATATGCAATTGCGCTGAATAGTTTAACTTTGTTATCATAGACGATTGAATCTTTGATCATCACGAATATGTATATCTTTGTCGAAAAAAATCACCATTGAATGACCTTGGAAATTGACTTCGAAGTCAAATCCAGAATGTCCAGCATATCCGTCTCTACAAATGCTACCTGTTTGCCGTTGCATGTCTATCAGGAATAATCCCACCCTTGCAAGTTATGACCGAGTTTGTGCAGCCATATGACCAAGAATCATGTTTGGCCTCTAGGTATCCTCTAGGAGCGCGTTGCAAGAATTCCAAAAAAATTTATTCTAACGTGAAATTTCTCGCTCTCTCAAATGCCGTGATCGGAAGTTTACATTTTTGGTCGGAAAATGGGAATGGCCTCCAAATAACCTTGGAAGTTGACTCTAAGGTTGAATCCAAAATCTCCAGCAAATCCTTCTCTACAAATGCTTCAAGTTTGCCGTCACATGTCTATCAGGAAAAATGCGGCCCGTTCGGGTTGTGAGCCATTTTTGGTCCATTCTCCCAAAAAATGCATGTTCTAACTCGTCCCGAGATTTTGCATGAGCAGGGAGCCCCAGGAGGGGGGAAGGATCTAAATCCTACATACATCCACCTACAATCCCCCGCAACGTAAAGCCAGGCTGGTGCAATACTAAGGGGAAGCAGAATCCTGTCGAAATTCTGGTTATTTTGCCCCGCGAGAAAACGAGAATTTCGTTCGAACGTTTGCTGCCTCCGCAGACTTCACGCCTGTTGGTTTCCCCACCACGAGCGGCTCGTATCATGCATTCACGCATCTCGATCGCTCTCTTTTCACTCCCATACGGATCATACATGGTTCTCACTGCAGCTGCGCACAACATTCTCGGTCCGCTCAGTCCGCACTCTACCATTCCGGTCCGCTCACCACCGCTATACATTAAACATGGTGACCGCACTCGCCTTATGGCTGGTACGTGTTCTCGAACCAGGTGTCCGGGGCATCGCCATCGTTGTGGTACCACCGCGGTTGTCTGTCCCTGCCGCGAGTGGTGGCATCGCCGAGAGTTTGTCTGCTGTGTTTGTTGATGTGTGTGTGGACAGTCGCTCGCCCGGGGCTCAGCTCGCCGGCGGCTGTGAAGTATCATCGCATGTGGTGCTCAAGAACACCTCAGGAATGCATCCCGCAGCCGGAGACCCGTCATCTTCGTGCCACCGACGAGCGAGCATTCAGCTCATTGTCACTCATCCTGGGCGGGCCCCGGGTAAGCTGCTGCCATCTCCTGCTGAGCGCACCACCGGCCAGGCCGAGGAAGATACTCCCCCGCGGCCGCACCTTGGAGGGGAAGATGCGGCATCAATTCGAAATCTGCAAATCTAAAGTTGATATTCAAGTGAAAGTAAAGGCATTGAAAAAGTTCTCAAATCTTGATCGGATATGAAGAAATCTAGAGTATTATCAGCGATTAGATAATTCAAATTGAATCAATCTTGTGATACTTCGTTCTCAAGATAACCAATATGCATTACACATACTCTTGATTTGATCACTCATTTCCATTTCTCTGAGCGCGACTAATTGCAGCGATACACAGATAATGTCAATCTTTGTCGCGTCTTAACATTATCTATGTATCGCTGTCTTGGCTTGCGCAAGGGGTATTTCCTCGTGGAGTGCGACCAAAAGCAGTTTCCACCGATGTTCCAAGATCTGTTGAATGATCTCGGGTCACAATGGCCTCTGGAACGGGATCCTCCCGTTGCTGTGTCCGAGCTCATTCTGGAGGGTACCGCATTGGAACCCGACTTGCTCCTGGGCCTCCGGTAGTTGGGAGGGGGGAGGGGGGTCGGGCTCTCACTTGCCATGAGTGGAGGCTCGTCCCGTACCACAATAGGGGGAAACCCCAGATCCCGCTACTATAACGTTGCCGGTTGGTAACCGGGGCGACCATGCTATGAGCCGCCGGGGTTTGGCACGACTGAGGCCACCGGACTGTAGGCTCGGTCGGCCAGCGGAGGATTGAGGAACAGAGGACCGGTGCTGGATAGGGTGAGTAGATGTGACTACCAACAAGAACAAATACATGGGAGGTAGGAGGAGTTTGGAAAAACAACCGAAAGAATGAAAACGAATTCAGAAGACTTTAGAGAGTATCTGCCGTCTGGGTATCCCGCTCACACCAAATCGCGGGGAGAGCAAAGCACGGTAAAGGCTGTGGAGCTTGGCAACAACGACAACAATTTAGCCGGCAGGAGAGTAAGCGGTTCATAGCAGCCAACCCAGGGTACGCTGCTGAAGAAATGGGATAAAATACAGACAGCACACCAGAGAGAAAAGGGCATTCTCGAAAAAATGCTGCAGCTCCTCGAGAAGGTGAGCAATGGAGTGGGTTCGCATGCCACGGCAAAAAAGTCCGTGAAAAAAGATAAGGCGTAAGTGAAGGGCCTCATGGAGAGCCTAGGAAAGGCTAAGACTAGGACAGCATTCTTGCTGGAAAAGTGAAGTCCCAACCTCCAACAAGCTACGAAGAAACCGAAGGCAGCAAAAATCTTCGTCCAGCCGCAAGACCGCTTCGACGAAGACGGACCCAAGAGGAAGTAAGTCAGCACTCTCCCCTCCCTCAAGACAACCTAACTGAGCCACAAAAGATATAAGTTCTGTTTTTTACGTTTCGGCACCTGCTCTTTTGAGCTCTATCCAGACGACGCCCGTGTGCGTGGGGTTGAGATACGCTCAACCAGCGCGTCGGCAACTGCCAACTACCGATACTACCTCGGTTAGGGGGACCTACAGTTTAAGATGGGTTCCGAACCACCGAGACCGACATAAAAAGCACATGAGAAAAAATTTCAGTAGTGCCGGTCGGGAATCGAACCCTGGCCTTCCGCGTGGGAGACCAAGGACTAGATCTACCAGGCCACGGTAGCCTCGCTGAGCCACAAAAGAGGGAGATGGTTATAGAAGTACACCGATTCAATCTCAACCAACGTGGATCGAGACGGTCAAGAATTCCACCAGCCACGCCACTGGTATACCGCAGCGCAGCCTCTTAGATTGCGGACAGTGATTCGAACTCCGAGCTGGTGCGGAATCGGAGCATTCGCAAAAAAGTTTAGGAAACCACCGGACATCAAATACAAAATGCGCAACGCAGGTCGAACTCTCCGCAGGGGAACGAGGAGAAGAGCGAGCAACGAAACTAAGTAAAAAACAAATTGAGAGTGAAACCCGGCGCAGTGATGGTCAAGGTGCGCGAGGGTGGCCTCATCTGCTGCGAAGCCCTGAAGAAGTTCAAGAGCAGCAAAATGCCGTTGAGATGGCTCCCAAAGGGACTAAGCAGAGACAAATGAACCACGATCATCTATTGATAGAGCAACAGAGGGTCGTCGACGCAGGAACGGTGCAGGCAGCCCTGCAAGAGATAGTCGAGAACGCTGAAGACGTTCTCCACCTCTCGGGCAAAACCTTGGAATTGAAGAACATCGGCGACGATATCTTGACAGTGGAACTCAAGATTACCTTCGTGAGTGCTTTTTGGAAGGAACGGTCCGAAAGCATCCTACTGTGGGCTCATCGGCAAGGCCCCAGAGGGCCGCGAACTTCTCACGATTCCTCACGATCCCTGATGAAGAGGTATCCGGAATGCTGAAGAAAGGAATGATCCGGATCGGTTGGGTCGATGCAAGAGTGCGTGAGGAGGGCGGAATTCCCCGATGCTATGATTGCATCAAGTATGGCCACGTGTCCGCTAAATGTGGAAAATCCTCCACACGAAGGAGGGAGCCGTGCTTCCAATATGGCAAGGAAGCCCACATCGCAACGAACTGTGATATGAAAGCGGCGAGGGAGTACCTGAACTGCGGAGCTATTAGAGCAGAACATGCGCACAGATCCGGTGTGCAAAATTCTCGAAGCCTACCAATTGGCACGAGAACAACTCGGCCGCAAAAAAAGACAGAGCAGAAAGAACGGTTAGCTTCCCCCAAGCGAACCTGAGGAGGACCAAGCCAACGAATGACTCGCTCAAGGCAGAAGCAGCGCAACGAAGAGTCGACGTCCTGATCATATCGAAGCCAAAGAGGTCAGTGGACCTCCCAATGTCCACCATCGACCTTGCAGGAGGGGCTGCCGTTGGAATAGTCCACACCTCGCTCCCCGAGACAGAAGCACCGCTTAGCAAATACGGTCCTGCCAGGAAGGCTATAGAAGGTATAGCAATTGAAAGTTGCTACGACTCGCCTAACGCTCCCATACAGCTCTCATAACAAGAGCTGGAGGAGCTCGGAGATAGCGTCAGGCAGTGGAGAAGGCTTACCGTCGTTGCTGGTGAATTCAACGTCAAATCGTCGTTATGGAGCAGTGAACGACAGAACCTAAGGGAAACCATACTCGCCAAGACTATGGCTTGGCTGGGCCTCGCTTTGGTCAACTAGGCTGATCAAACCACGTACGACCGATCAGGATTCACGCCACCTGTGCTTGATCTGACTTTTGGCAGTCAATCGTTCATGTGACGAGTCTCCACATGGAAACTCCTAGACCCTGAGATTCTGAACGATCATCAGCATATCTACTCCCAGATCGATGGCACTAATGGGTCCTGAAGAGTATCGACAGTTGGACGGCGGCTGCTGAATCTCAAAGCAGAGAAGGTTGAAGCAGTGCTGCTCGCTGCGGATAACCCCATGAAGGGTCTCTCACCCAACTATGCAGTCGCGAGAGTGACAGACAAGATAGTCAGAGTGTGTGATACCTCCATGCCCCGCAGACTTCAACTTCGCCATAACAGGAGATAGTTCTACTGCGCGGCGGGTGGGAAAGTCAAATAGGTTGACCCAAAATAGCGCCCAGGAGTGGAAACGACATCCTCTCCGTCATGTCGTGCCGATTCCACACCTTATAGTGAGGGAATCCGATCTGCTTCCGCTGAAAAATCATGCAGGTTCGAAGATCCCTCGGAAATCGAAGCCACGTCACTCTTGGCAACTGAATTTGACGCTATTTGTTTTTTTTCCTCGAGATGAGTCTTGAGCGTGAAGGAATCCCTGAGAGCTCTTTTTTCATGATTTTGCCAAATAATCATTAAAACCACCGATCAAAGGAGCCAACAGGAACAAACAAGCCGGAGTCAAATTGATAGAATAAGGCCAGGGATGCAGCAGTTCGAAATTCAGGAGGAACCCAAGGTCCCAAATCCGTGATCCCGACGAAGGCTCGATGGGCCACCCAAGCTTCAATCAACTATATCTCCGGTTCTTCATCATCAATCGGCATGCGGGAGGTTGAAGCTGATCCTATGGTCAGGATATCCGAGTTTCCAATAGTAATTATCATGAATCCTGATGGGATTATTAAAAACTCTACCGAGAGGTGTACCTCGAATGTTGCTTGGATTACTATGATTTTACTGCAGAATCACGGATACCATTCTTTTGCGCAATGGAAGAAATCAATTGAGCACTCTCATTCAGATCTCAAGATTAAGAAACATTTCCATCGATTATGAACACGACATCAGTATCTAATCACGGGTAAACTCCAATGTGGGCTCTAAAACGTTCGACCAATATCTTCACGTATCCATGATTGGAAAGAGCTGATGGGTCTTCTGGGTGATATCATGTAAATCAGGAGAGCAAAAAATCCATCGATTTCACGTGAAACGCAAGGATCTTGCTATCTCCTTTCCATTGATTGGCACACGAATAAGGAGTCAGGTGTTTGTAAGAGAGCATGTAACAGTTGATATTTGGGCATCTACAAACTTTACACTGGTGAACATGAAAATACGTTCATCGTTCTAACAGTCATTCTAGACGTAGTTTGTGCTGTTGAATCCGAATCCATTGTTAGAATTGTCCTATCACGTCAGGATTCTGAGATAATCGTTATCGAAGTAACGAAAAACGCTAATTTAGGCACTTTTCGCGGGATGAATCTGAAAAAAGTGCCTAAATCAGCGAGTTTCGTGACTTTGAAAACGATGATCTCGAGATCTTAACGTGATAGGACAATTCTGTGGACGGATTCGGGTTCAGCAGCTCAAACTATTCCTAGAATGACTCTTTTTCTTTCAAACGCATACAAAAGGTCCGAATATGTTCACCAGTGTCATCAACAGGTTCGTTTGAGTTACATGGCCAAAATCAACAGCGTCGGTGGCGCGTATCATCAGCCATTCCGTTCAATATGTTTGTATTCTGATGATTATCAGAACTCCAGCAATCACGTAAGGGGAAAATGGAGTCTAGCCCTGGAATTTGACGTTTTGTACAAAAACTTTGACATTTCTCCGGATTCTTCGCCTAGATAGATAGATAGGTGGAAAGATAGATGAATAGTCCTCCCCCTCTACGGTGTGCATAGCCTTGACGAGGTGAGTGGGCTTCTCACTAAGAAGCACACCATCCGGAATCCTGAGATGATATCTGTCCCAAGATGACTCTCAGGGGGGAAGGAAAACCCTCGCCGGACGCGACCCCAGTTGGCGGCTGGGGAGAACCGTACTGCGTCGTGACTGGAGTGTGGCAGCTTTGTCACCTCCGTGTCTGTCGCGGTCAGGTCGGAGTGAAATAAAATAGCTCCCGTGGACCAAACCAA